>WTSP01013088.1:0-19887 GCA_025331215.1 Actenoides lindsayi
AAATTATAATAGAAAACAAAATCAAGCAAAATTTATAAGCATTTGATGGTAATCTAAAATTGTCTAGTGATACCATGAAAGCTCTTAGTTGCATTATTCTAATGATTAGTATCTCCCCTATTAAAAAATGTATATCTTATCACACAGACTGTTTGTTCAACTTTGGATTCTAATCCCTGGGTTTACTGTAGCTTTATCGGCTTGAGTTTCAATAGTAAACTTATCCTCCCCACTGAAATCTGTATGAAATGGGATGAAGCTGTGTGATCTCTTTTATAAACTAATAGATTGGATTCTTTAAATATTTGTCTTTTGGGTATGTTTTTCAGTACTTCACTTACTCTTCTTTTCAGAACAATTGGCAATATCCTTCCTGAATTGTAGATAACACACCTGGACATATTATTCCTTCAGTCACTGAAGCATTATCAAATGCTAAGGGAATACAGCATCTTGACCTCTAGTCAGAATTCTCTTCTTTATACTGTAATACACATTTTTCACCAGAATCTTTTTTTGGCAGCATCATGTTTACTTGATTCTAGAACACTTATCCTTGTTTCAAATTTGCTACAGCAGAATTCTTCTCATCCCCATTTGTGTAGGCTGTAGCTATGTCTAGCATTCTTTATTCATTTTAGGATAAGAGGAAACAGCCTCAAGTTGTATCAGGGGAAGTTTAGGTTAGATATTAGGAACAATTTCTTGACAGAAACAGTTGTAAAGCATTGGAACAGGCCACCCAGAGAAGTGGTGGAGTCACCATCCATGGAGGCATTTAAAAGCCATGTAGATGCAGTGCATAGGGACATGATTTAGTGGTGACCTGGCAGTGCTGAGTTAACGGTTGGATTTTATGATCTTGAAGGTCTCTTGCAACCAGAAGGATTCTATGATTCTGTGATTCTCCTTCTGTCTTTGCTGGGATACAGCAGTTGCATACAGGCTGATCTCCTTAGGAGACTGAGGTGCAAGGACCTTTGCAGCAGGAACTAGACCCCTATGTAGCGTGTACATCAGACACATTGCGTGTCTGCAGCTTTGTGAATGCCTGATAGCCCAAGGAGTGACTTTAAATACATTTAAGTAAACAGAAAAGGAGTATATACTATTTGCTTTCTTTTCAGAAAGGCAAAGGAATGTACAATAGATGACTGAATATTTTTTTTTCTTATATTCCCTAAGAATCTGTAAATGGATACCATCTGAGATAGACAGACATTTAATCTGATCCAGTATATTCTTGGGGAGAGGGAAAGAAAGAAGAGGAAAGCTAATAGGAGGATATGGTAAATTACAATCCAGTCCCAGATTTAAGCAGAATGAAAAAAACTACAACTGAGAATGGTGTTGAGGGATCACAGGCATACACAGCGAACACTTCATGTGCTAATGCTCACTCTCCTGTGTTTTGCCCCAGCCTGGGCTTTAATTGCAGCCCTGCTATCTCCAGCTGGCAGAAACCCACCCATGATGTGTATGTAGCTGTGCATAACACTTGCTACCCTGGACACTACTCCAGGGCTCAAAACAAAGACCTATAAGGTTGAAAACTTGAGTCTGCCCTAAGACTGAATGTGACAGCTACCAGACACAGATACATTCTTTAGCAGTGGTAGAGAGGGCATGGCAACTCCCACAGACCAAGGACTTGTACAGTGCAAGCTTATTTATTCTCTATAGTCCCAGTAGGCTACACAGTTTGGAAGATAGAATGTGGAGAAGGATGGTAGAAGGATCAGAAACAAGACAGTGCAAATAACTTAGCTGATCCTGCAATCAGCTTACATTTATTTCCCTCTGTACCCTGCTCCAGCTTTTTTTTCTGAACTGTTTCAGAGCACTTGCAAACAGTCTCCAAATATTTCTTTCTCCATGCCAAGGTGTATTGAGTAGTTACATTGCAGAGGGTTAGTATATTTTTCTAATGAGAAGAGGTGTTATGAAAGCTTTTATGTTGTTTTCTTTTTTATTTTGTTAATACATTTAGTGTGTGCAAATGTGTGTCTGTGTAATGTTTTGTTAATGTGACATTTATTTTCCTTTCCTTCCAGACCCTCCTTAAGCATGTCTGCAAATCAATCTGCATTTGTGTTTAATGCAAGTTATCAATCATCTTTTCATAAGCAAATGGCTTCATATTAAGGGGAAGGAAACATTCTAATGTATTCATTCTATTATTGTTCCTTGGAAAAGATCCAGATTTGCAATAAACCAGTGATTGGAAATGCACAAAGTATTTTAATATCCTGATTATTTTGATTTAACTTCCTTTAATAGTTTAAATTGATACTGAATCTATTTAGAAGTCATTACAAAGGGATTCCCCCCACCCCTGCCACAGAAACACATACTGAACTTAAGCTGAAGACAAAATACATTGTCCATATTCCAAGCTGCCAGCGAAGGGGAAGCTTTTGTATGAGAAAGTCAGGTGGAGGGAAGTGAAAGAAAAAAAAGCAAACAAAGCTGCTACATATATTCAATTATTTTTTAAAAATTCACCTGATTTTAAAAAGTTACAATGGCAATTTTTCTGTCTTCAGGAGATGATAATCAGACACCCACTGACTTCCTACGCTGCTGGCGCTAACACAAATTTGACTATGAAAAGACTTACTCAAAAATTGCATCTCTCCCTGACTATTTTTTTTTCCTGTCATCTGCATTTTTACCTTACTGTTACAGTCAAGCTTTGCAGTTTGTGTATAAATTTCATCCAAGGTCTTCACAGGAATTCTTTGCTCATGTTCAGGATTTCTCAACATTCTTTCACTGCCTGGATGGACTGAGAAGACTTTAAGGTGCTCATGCTTAGTCCTCCAACAGATAGCTCAGAAACCTTAGAAGCTGTCCCTAGAAGGCTCATTGTCACAATAAGGGTACATGATGCACTTCCTGCTTATGTACTAAGTGCTTTGTAAGGACTTTGTACAAGCATGAAAAGGTTATTGCCAGGCGCTGCTGAGCTGAAGCCAGCAATATAGACAGAAGGTGTGTCAGTCCTAGGATCCTCAGTATTTCTAGATCTTTCATGGCTCTAGAAATATCATTTAAAGCTACAGACAGCATCAGTCACCTATTGTGTTTCTAGTGCTACTGACACAGTAAGAAGCCATCCTTGGCTTGGCAAGATGATGGCTCCAGGCCTGGATTCCAGAAGGACTTTGGATGACAGCAAGCAAAACTGCCACTTTTACATTTAAGAGTCTTAATCCAGTAGTGGACTGACCTCTTCAATTCGTTTTCAGTCTCCCTGCAACAAGAAGTTACCACAGTTTTACATCCTTTTGACCCTAACAGAACCAATGGCATTACATTAACATAGAATCAAAGCAGACTGAAAAAGTGAATAGGATCGCTATAATAAGTTAAAAATTTATGCCCCAGATCATTTTGAAAATAACTGTAGCTTGACAATAGCTATTGCCTGTAAATGAGCATCCATGCATACCACGTTACTTATAAAGCAAATATATAATAACACAAAAGTTGCTCAAAAGATTTGGCAGAGCTTTGCTCATTAAATTGACTTTGAAGTGCTAATTTGGCGCCATTTTTTTAATGTACATTAATTCGTGATATAAATTTCGACATGTTCAGATTTTAAGAGTAAGTTTAAAAGACATTGGAATTTGTTTCAGAAATATGTTCTATATAAATATAGCATAGAATCACCATGCTTTACTGCTTTCTTTATGTGCAAGTGAAGAGATAAGTGTTTCATGTCATGCTATGTCATTTTATAAGAGCATCTGAATGAAGTCCTTGAAACTAACTATATCATCTTGCCACCTACCTTTAGGGCAAAAATCCATACTGTTTACATTAGCTTACCTTGAGACTGAACGGTATGAGTGGAAGAAATAATTTCTGAAAAACAGTGAGGAATGTTCTCTGTGCTGAAAAGAACAGCCACTTAAGAGTTATCATGAGGCACTACTCAAGACTTTTAAAATGAAATTTACTACTGTGTACTTTCGTTTGAAAGTGATTACTCTTAACATGAGGAATTTGGGCTCTGACCTATTCAAAAGAAAGATTCAAAATTGTGATCCTGAATCGTAACCTGGAGTACCCTGCAATATGGTATGTACTATCTCCTCCTTTTTGAAATAGGACCACTCTGCACCCTGAAATGTAAAATCTGTAGTGGGAGCAAGTAAAAGAAAACCTGAGTATAAAGTTCCTAAGGCACACATCTAAGACACTGGGAACTTTGATACTTTTCATCTCTATCTAATAAAATCACAAAGGAGGGGAATTAGAAGACAGATCTTCCACAGATCTTTCATACATGCACTAATCATCAAGGCAAAGAATAGACTGTACTCAGAATAGCTGGCTTTATGTTTGTACCAGCCTTTGCAAGACTTTCTCAGACAGCTTTTCCTGGATAGGCATCTTTCTCCAGGACTTTAGCAGCATTTAGGCATCACTAAACAACTCTGCTTCAGTCCAGACCATGCCGGCAAGATCTGTGGGCTAAATGAATGTGCTCATGCCTTAGTGCAGCGTTATGTGGTGCTTAAACACGTCAACATACAAAGAACTTTTTTTTTTTCTTCAGGTTGTCCAGCAGAGTAGCCTGTAAACTTTGAAGTGCTTGGGCAATACTCAACAAACACCCCTCTGGACAGCAGACTGGGGTTAAACCGCATCTAAAGCCAATTTAGATAGACCATCTGCATTATGGATTTTGTCATGACTTTTCTTTTGTCTCTGATGCAGTGAAGGGAGCAGAGCATGATTTGTTGACACTGTGAAAGACAGTGATGGTAGACTAGGCTGATCATAACATAAAAGGCATTTAGTCTAGGGCTGATAACTTAGAGTTTTTTGTATATTTATCTAGCTATCTACATAAGCAAGTCTATGATTATCTGTATTTTTTTGAACTACAGAGCTATAATCTAAGTTTTCTATTGATGCAATCACCTTTTTTCAAATCACTGAATATTCACAGAATGCATCAAGATGCTTTAACACAATTTCTTAATGCAAAATTCTCTTCCTTGAAATAATCAGGGATTTGGAGTTTGGCTTTGTACCCCTGGTCAGTCCTTTATAAGATGTGACTCATAATTGCAGTATTTTCCTTTGACTGTTGTAGCAATGCCACATTCTCTTTGAAGTAATCCACCCTTACAAATGAGGCTGTTGCAGGTTTTCTTTAATTCTATTGCCTATATTAAAAAGTTGCTAGATATTACAGGTGGCACATTTTCATCAATAAAGAAGATGGAATCCACTGGATGGTGGCTAGCCCCTACAAAATGTGGTCCTGAAGAAAGAGATGCCTTTGAGTATGCATTGTTGAGTCAAAATCAGTGATTTCAGTGCACAGGAGGGTTTCTTTTTAGATGCACATTTGTAACTAAACACTAGCCTTGTGATTTTTTCTTGAGTGCACCACTTCCATCCTCCTCAGAGAAGCAAAGTTGAGGCTATTAACTGGAGCACCATATAGAGAATCCCATCTTCAAAAGAATTGTAATGGTCTCCAGATGGTAGCAGTTATCCTTGCCTGTGAAATGGCATGTGGTCCTAGAACTGTAGCAGATCACAGGAAATGTGCTTCACGCGTTAGTAGTGCAGCTGTACAGTATGTACATCCATAAGGTATTTCCAGCTAGAGTTGTTTTTTCCACTCTTTTACACAGCAAACCATTATCACTTCTTTCCAAAAGTGTCCTTGGATGCATGCCTACAGCAAATTCCCACATCCCTTCATCAGACTATTCCTTCCTCTCTCCTTTGTCTCTGGCCCTCCTTCCCCTTTAATAATAATGGCAGCAATCTGCATCATAAGCTAAACACAACTAAATTTCTTTGTACCTTACAGGAAGAAAATAAGGTTGCAAACTAAACTAAGTAAATGAATAGTGCATGAACTGCTGCCATCTCTTGGTTATCTTCATCACTCCAAGTATTCTGGGCATATTAATCTAAATCAAGAGTACTAGGCTATTTCATAGTGTTATTTTCCTTTCATCACACATCCAGCCTGGCAAACACAAAGCAAGACATTTAATTTTTTTTCTGATGCTGCTGCTGAAATTGTCCGTTGCAAGTATTAACATAACATGGGTCTTCTATCAATATTTTTTGGGTGCTTAAGCTAAATCCTTTGTCTTTTCTGGATTTTAGTTTGTTTTATTTTAATCTCTACCTTTGTTAAGTGTTCAGTTGTAATTTTAATACTATAACAAAGAGTTAAGTTTATTTCATTGGCATTCTGGTAATGAAAGGCATGAGGACAAATGAAGGGAAGGGCAGTCGTAGTGAAGAATCACATCTGCCTAAGTGAAACAAAATTAATTTCCAATATAATTTTTTCCCATGTTTAAAGAACAGTACACTAGTTTTATGTCTTACCCAGATGTATGCTCTGATTAGGTCATTGAAGATAATGGCGTAACTCCAGTGCACTTCAAGAGCATTTGGATGATTTCTGGTGAAAATCATCAGATTCCTGTTGAGGTTGTCAGTGGAACGACATTGGTTTCTCTCACCCAATACCATTTGCCACAATTGCTGCATTTTTAATCAGTTCCTGCTGATTTCAATAGGACATCAATTGACCTTTTCTAGGTCAATTGCAACGTGTGGACAGCTAAAATATCCTGTCTGAGCATCATTAGATGCCCTCTAAATGATGATGTGGATGATGAACGGGAACAAAATCCTGGCAATCTCCCAGTAACAGCCACAGAGGCAGGATTTGTACCTGTTCCTTGCTTTTTCCCAGCCCTTAGTCCCAATTCCGGTTGATGTCACTCTTGCTTATTAACACATTTACTTGTAGCCATACCTCACCAGGCCTGATGGCTGCACCATAGCCTATGGCTTTAGACAGCAACAGGGAAAGTTACACAATTTGTACTGAAAATACAAATGCAGAAGGTCTGAGAACAACTTAATTAAAAGCATTTTGTGATTCTGTGAAAGAACTGCTGAGTTAGGCCAAAGGCTACATTAACACCCAGACTGCAACTAACAGATTATCTCACTTTGCTGAGAGAGAAAGCTTATCCATGGTCTGTCTGTTGGAGCAGAAGCAATCAGGAACCACCATCAATGTGACAAGCAGTTGATTGTCACGTCCTACTGAAAAGATCTTGTTGAACTGAGGCCTTGCAAAAACAGAAGACCAGAAATTGCTTGGTCTATCACCAGCTGACAAGATACACCCAGTCAATAGCTGAAGATGTCTCTCCTATGAGATGTATGTGACTTTGCAATTCTGGACCAAATGATTCTTTTAACTTTGTTGTTATGACTAAGGAGTATAATTATAAACAAACCCAGCTAAAACCCCCGGCATTAAGTTTGAAAGGACTTCTAGAGAGGAACAGCATCTCCCCATGTAGCAGCTTTTGCTTCACTGGTTTTTATTCATGAGTTTGTTCCATAACAACTTACCACAGTCTGATTTTCCTACTCACTGAAGTGATTAAAGCAGTATCACTCCGGAGACTTCTTGTTTGCCTGCACACATCACCGCAACCCTCCCAGCTTCCTCCAAAGCAAGGGCAGAGGCCCAGTGTGCTGGAAATTTGGCAGGGTGAGCTCTGTTCTCATTTCATAATGGAGAAATCCTGTTTTCTCTCTCATTGCCTTGCTGAAGTTTCTTCCTGATAACTTGATTAAAGGATGAAGAAGAAGAAAAAAAAAAGGCAGCATAATAATTCTGATACAGAAGAGCACAATATATACTATGAAAAGAGCTATAAAGCAGTGCTTCACCCTGAGAGCAGTTCAGAGATAGGTAAATAAAGTGCTTTGGGCTCCCACTGAACTAAGTTGTTCTGATGAGCAGATACTTGCCAAAACCAGTATGATGTATAGGCATAAAAATGGGTCAAAAAGCCACTGTAGAAGTACAAGTAGGACCATCAGTGCTCAAATCCTGTTACTTAACCAGTGCTTTTCTCATACCGCTTAGCACACCATCACCTCCCGAAGAAAGGATTTCTATGGCTCATTTGTGGAACAACTGATCAGTAGGCAGGCTGCCTCAGGGTGCAGAATTTATAGTGATCATTGTAGCCTTTTCCTTCCCAGTGCCCTGCTCACCAGAGATTACATAGCATTGCTCAAAAAGCAGGCAAATGGCCTTCATAATAAACAAATAAAAAATGCCAGCCTATATCTTCATTTTTTGTTTTTATTTTTTTTACAAATGCAGGACATTTAAAGAAAGCAGAGTTCTCAAAGCAGGAGAGTTCACACTGCCAGATCTCTTCTGGAGGTGAATACCTAAAGTTTAGCTTCCAAATTGCTCTTTCACTGATTTTTTCCTACCCTGTCATTAGACTAAAGGGAAAAAACCTGTTATGCCATGGCTGTTTTTGTGTTCAAACTCAGGTCCTGGTGGCTTCCACACCTCCTCCAGGGACTCTTTTTCCCTGCATAGCTGCAGTAGTAGCAAAAAGGGGAGTGCTATGCTCTTGTTCATTATCAGGATACTGAATGGTGTTTCTGTCATGAAAAAGCTCCACAGAACCCAGTAGAATGCTCTCTGTTTTCTTGCACTTTATCCTGAAAGAGTGCTTTAATTAAGAATAGATGTCTTTCTAAAGGAAATTTCCCAGCTCAGCTAGACATCACTAAGCTCAAAGTAGTAACTGGACTGAAATTTTCTGGTTTGTTTGAGCACTAAAAAGTGCTCAAGACAGTCACTCCATCTTCATTCTCTTTTTGCTAGCTGGAAGCAGGAGCAGGCTGAGAAAAGGGATAAATTCAAGAGCTGGTACCTCATATCCCTGACTGCCTTGGTGGATGAGTTTCAGTCCAGATGAGCCTGGGTTGCCTACAAAGTCCACTTGCCATAGGGGCATCTTTACAAAAAGGCCTTTCTCAGAACAACCCTGGACCATCCTTCCTGGATGATGTCTTGTATAACCACAATAAGCAAGGGAAGAGTTGGGGAAAACAGTATCCATATGAGAGAAAAACGAAACTGTTGGAATCTGTGTTTCCCATTGGCCCATCCATCCTGCCTGGGTCAGCACATCTGTGCAGACCTGGCCCTAGCACATTCCACAGCAGAGTACTGTGCCTGCAGGGCTGCACAGGCTCATCCAGAGGGGATTCACAACCCTAGTGCCTGCAGCACTGAGTTCCAGAAAATTCATCCTGTGGTTCAATATTTTGGAAAAGGTCTCAGGCTGAGAGCTAAACCATCTTTGCTGTACTTCAAAGTAGTGGGGCATGGTCCAGACAGAATCATGTGAGCTCTGCTGGGCCCTCTGTAGCAAACATTGCTCAAGTGTTCATAGCAGCCAGCAATAGAGAGAAACAGATTTTTCACTTGTTCTTCTCTTCAGTGAGGAAAAAGATGTTTCATTCTGGTGAAACCAACATATTCAAAATTAAACTAAAACCAGAATAAAAAAAAAGAAAATGCCGGGCAGAATTTCTCTCAAATGAGTGTACAGTGTGGTTTCTTCTCTCCCCAAAAACCAATTCTTTGAAAAGTTTACTGTTCATTTAAAGATGTAACACCAGTTTCATCTCCCAGCAGTGATAGAGCACTTGTGTAAAGCAAAATACAGGTGTTGCTAATTATGACCTAGGTATATTGATGTAATGATGTGAGCAGGGTTTAGCACTTAGTCTGGGGGTAAATAAAGGATGCTGGCTTCCAAGGTGGCCAAGTGCTTAGTTCACATTTAGAAAAATAAGTTAAAATCCCATTGAAAAGAATGGGGGGGGTTTTAGTTGTAGGGTTGTGTTTTTTTTTTTCTTTTAATAGCTGTGAAGAAAACATTTCCCTAGATGATGTTACAATGATATTCAAATACAATTCCCTGAGAAATATCCTAAGATATTTAATCTTAAATTAGTTAAGTGGTTATTTGGCTGAAAGGGATTTTACAAACAAGATCTACTTACGCGTCTTCAGGCTAAGGAAATATTCTAGTGAATTTAATTAAGAATGAGATTCTTTACTAACTTCAATCCAGTAGTAACCTGCAGGTTTGTCTTTTGGTAATTACTATGTCTGCTGGTTAATGATAATCACTACCACATTTGCAACAGCTGAGAACTCTAATCAAACAAAAATTGCTAATAATCATCCTCAGCATTCAGAGAGGTGGTTTTTTTCTTGGAGGAACCTTCTGGCTGCATTTATACACATTATTTATAGTGATGTTATTACTTACCTCAAAATCTACAGACTGTTAATATGCTGGTGTTTTAGGACTGAACAAAATTCAGATTTTCCCAAAGATACCCACTGATGTAGCTGCTTATGCTGAGACTGGAGGAATGCCAAAAATATTCACTCAGAAATACAACTCTACTGCAAAACTCTCTACCACTCACTACATATCTCCTTTTCCTCTCTAATGCCCTTCTCCCAGCCGAGAGTTGTTCAGCTCAGCTACAATGTCTATGATAAAGGATGCTAGAAAAGATAGCATAGAGGTATGGGATGGGAGGGGACCAAATGAACCACCACATCAGGCTCCCTGCCATCTCAGGACATTGCATCAGAGCAAGACTTGTCAAGATGAGGAAAGGAAGCTCCCAGGGCAGTTTATTTCCATGAAAGCCCCTTCCTTCCTGTATTTCTGCAGACACCTGTATGTCAACATCATGCTTCACTTCAGTAGTTGAGTTTATTCCTACGGTTTTTCCATACTGGATTCAAGCACAGCGGACTGGGTTGTAAAGAAGGTAATAAGTCCATGTTAGTGGAAATACTCAAAAGTAAATACTTCCATATTTCAGATCTGCTGCCAAATTCTGTATGACAATGGACCTTGATAACTCTGATGGTGTCGCAAATCTGGGCTTATAACAAACCTTTTAAATTTATCTGATCTTCAAGAAGCCTTTTTAGTTCTTTGAAAAATATGACTAGAATTCACATAAGGGATCCTCTGTATGCTTCTAAAAGTCTCCTTTTAACTGTGCACTTCATAGTCCATTAGAAAAGCACTCAAATATTCAAAGATGCCAAAATCAAAGGCTAGTTAGTGTCCAAGTAATCCAACCAGCAGGCATTTGTAGATAGCTGGTAGACATTCTCTGTAGACACGATGTTAATACTTTTTTTTTAAAACTAGATGTCTAAAAAAAAAAGAAAAAAAGCACTTTTTATTATTAGAAGTTTTATTTCCCCAGGTGCTCAAGTCCTAGCTTCTCTGTCACTTAATTTGTGCATGATTTTTCATGAATGCTATGGAAGATTTAGTAAGATCTGAACATGTCATCCAAATCCAGAGCTAGAAATATGCATCATTTCTCCTTGTTATCGATTTGTTTCTCAAGAGTCAAGGCTATGTTTTTCTGCAAGTCTTAGAAGAATGTGTTAATATCTTGCTATGCACAGTGTAGAAATAAGAATTTCAAAAGGGAGCCAATCTATTTTTAGAAACCAGTTCAAATAAGTCAGCAAAATAATGCTGACTGCCTTCTGCATTGCCATTTCAATTAACGAGGATAATTAGGAGAAGTGTCATATAGATGAAGGAAAAGTTCAAGTAAAACCAAAGACTGAAGGTAAGTTTCCTCTCCCTGAAACCAGAAAATTCTTTAAAATTAGAAAAGGTGGATGCAATAATTACAGTGAAAAGAATCATCACTTTTAATTAATAAAAATATTTAGTTTAACAGGAAAGCCAAATAGATTGCTAGGGATGGATCATAATTTCATTTGTGTTAAGAGCTGCTAAATGTAATCCTCCTACATCATAACACAGAGTGCTTGAGGAGTTCCAGTAACAATGGATTGCTGAAAACAAACACTAGTTTTTGAAGTTAACTTCAGTAACTCTGATTATAACTTAAAAGGAATAAGCTCTTCTTGTAACTGTCACAGAGCTAGAGAACCTTAAAAACCATTGCAAAGGAAATAAGTGCTTCTGCTTTACAGATAAATATCGAGGCCAGCTGAAGGCTGTGGGCTAAGTCACACAAAATGAGAGGAAGGCCCACAGCAGCAGGTAATGCAGTAAGTTTTCAGGTCAATGTGGCATGAAGACACATGACAAGAATCAATAGAGTAATGATAAGTGAGTCGACGTGAACAGGCAGGTCAGCATTTCTGGTGGGGCACTGTCAGCAGCCTAACTAGAGTTTTCCTCTGCAGCTTTTCCAAGCTCAGATGGGCACAATGGTTCTGACCCTGGCTCAAGCTTAGCTAATTGTCATGGCAAGTGAGATTAATAACCCAACTGCTCTATTTCAGGACTTCCAGTGAGAAACAAAAGCCTAGGGCTCAGGAAGATCCTCTCTCCTGCCCGTTAAGGAAATGTTTTTTTAAATTATAAACAGTGGTTGGAAAACTAAAAACACTGCTTTCTGTGGCTTTCCTCCAGGAGCTGCAAATTATTTTGAGTAGAAGTTGTCTTTCATCTTGTGACAGTTAGTAGTGCCAGGACCTCTAGTCACTAATGGAACATAAATAATTAACCAAATGATACTCCTGCAAGTTCAACTGTAGTGGAAAACATTTTTATCTACATAAGCCAACACAGCAGCATGGAAAACCTACTCGATGAACAGCACACTCTAAGATTTTTGCTCAAGTCACTTTATCCTGGTTTAACCTCTGCCAGCAGATAAACACCAGACAGACACCCACCCACTGCTCCCCCCTTCAACACTCCTTCCTGTGGGATGGGAAAGAGAATTGGGAGGAAGAAAAAAAGGTGAGAGCCCAGGGACTGAGATAAGGACAGCTTAATAAAACAATACAGAGAGAGAAAACCCACAGTACTAATGAAATGATAAACAAAGCAAGCAATAAAAGCCAGGAACACTCTACCTGTGACTGAGACACCAACTTCCTCTACTTCAGCCACACTGAAGCAAGGTGAAAACAGGCACCCCCACCCTAGCCCAGCCCTCCCCTTATATAGGGGCATGACTCAGTGTGGTATCAAATAGCCCACTGCCTGGTGCAGTTGTTTATCCCAGCTGGGGCCCCTCCCAGCTTCAGCTCCTCCCAACTGCTTGGGCCATCAGCTGCTGGTGATAATTAACCCAAACTGACCCCAGGATATTATCCACCCCTCATTCTATACCATCTAAGTCATGCCCAGCAGTGTTAGTTAACAACTAACATTCACACAATTTATTTCACTGGCTGCTCTCTCCCAAAATCAAATCCCCTCATGGTATTCATCAGAGTTCTCTGTCCTTCCTCATCACCCACCAGGTGCACCTAGGTCCTTGAGAGAAAGCAATCCCATGGGTGGGTTTACTTTCACCTGAAGCAGGACTCACCCCAACCATCTTCCCTAATATATTTTTCATATGCACTACAAACAGTTTATCTCCTTCTACAGCACATGGGGGGTTTGTCTAGGTGGGATCAGCTCAATTGTTAGATCCTCTTGGTTTAACGAACCAGGTGGCCTTTGCTAAATGTGTCCCAGTGTTTGAGGGTTCTAGCCTCCCATGGCTTTCAGTGTAGTTTCTAATAGTCCATTGTACTGTTCAATTTCTCAGAGGCTGGTGCACAATAGGGGATGTGATACACACTCAGTGATGTGTTCTTTGGCACAGGTGTCTATGAGGCTGTTTCAGAAACAAGTCCCATTGTCTGACTCAGTTCTTTCTGGAGTACCATGTCACCACAAGATCTGCTTCTCAAGGCCCAGGATGGTGTTCCAAGCAGTGGCATGGGGTATTGGATATGTTTCCAGCCATCCAGTAGTTGCTTCCACCAAGGCCAGTGTGGAAAGTGGGAAAAAGTTGTGAAACGTCTGGTGCGAGTATTCCACACAATGCACAGCATCCACTTCTCTACACTGCTGAGTCTCATCCACCCACCTGAGGTGGCATCAGGCAGGAATCACTTAAAACAGGCAGTCTGTGTAGTATTTGTATGTGCTACAGAGGTGAAGGAAGGTTTTCAGCTTCAGGCAAAAGTCCACGAACAGGACTCTGCACTGAGACTGCCTTGGCCCCAGGAGGGACCCTCAGTCTGGAGTACACTGCACATGCAGAGAGATGAAGACATGCTGCATCCCAGGCCTTTCTGGTGTGGTGATAAGGGCTGAGCCCCTCAGTTCAGGTTTCCTCTGCAGTGACAGAATAAGGAAGTTTCTCCCATTCAGGCAGGGTTAATAATCGAAGGGTTTCTCCCTTAAAGCACTTTGTAACACCAAGTTTAAAAGTGATGCATGCATTATTCATCTTCTTGCAGCAAGAGCCTAGGCAGCTGTCAGTCCAATTAGCATTTCAGAGCTCTACCCTCCAGCAGCCTCTTGGGGGGCACATAAGGAACAACACGGTCCCTGGGACCAGTGGCCCACGCTTTCAGGCTGGGGAGATATTATTTGCTAGGGTAGCTGCAGTCCCATCCACACCACCTTACCCAACTTTGTCTAGGGAAGGCTGGAGGAGGATTTTGTTACAAAAAGGGAGAGGGGTTTTTTTGCATCTATGATGTACCCAAGGCAGGCAATCGTGACTCTCAACAGATTTGCTACATTTCTTCTCTTGCACCTTTGTTTCTTCAGGCTTCTCCCTAAAAGATCATTAAAACTACAAAACTTCAGGATTTTAGCTTGTTTTCTCTGCAGTTTGGTGGATATAGCACCTTACATAATACTAATGATTTTGCACCTCCCCTGTGAGCACAGGCTGTGAGAGTTGGGGTTGTTCAGCCTGGAGAAGAGAAGGTTCCAGTACCTGAAGGGTACCTACAAGAAAGCTGGGGAGGGACTTTTTACAAGGGCTTGTAGTGATAGATGAGGAGTAATGGCTTGAAGCTGGATGACGGTAGATTTAGACTAGATATTAGGAAGAAATTCTTTACAGTGAGAGTGGTGAGACACAGGAACAGGTTGCCCAGGTAAGCTGTGGATGCCCCCTCTCTGGAAGTGTTCAAGGCCAGGTTGGATGGAGCTTTGAGCAACCTGGTCTAGTGGAAGGTGTCCCTGCCCATGGCTGGGGGGTTGGAACTAGATGATCTTTAGGTCCCTTTCAACCAAAACCATTCTATGTTTCTGTGATCCTGGTTGAGATTCTTCTATACAATTAATTTAAAATATGAAGCACAACATAAGCAATATCCTGGCTACTGTTAGTGATACTTGTGTCCACAATGGATGTGCTACAGCCTCAGAGTTGAGAAAATCCAACAGTTGTCTGGCTTCTGTTCTGCTTACACATGGCTGTGCTATTACAGCTTGGTGGAAAGTCATCATACAAACCCAAGCATATCCCTACTCTCTAAGCACATAGAAATTAAGGTTAGATATTTGACTGGCTGTATGTTACACATGCTACTCTTTCTGCTAACAAAGGCTCATAAAAATCCTAGAGAAAACAACATAAATTGTCACAAAATTTAAATCTTTCTAACTTATGACAGAAGAAAGGAAGCCTTTGTACAGACAGAACAGCTACTGCCCTGGAAGGATGGCTAGTCTTCCATGCATCTCTTTACCTCATAGGACACAAGTGATCAATCCCATATTGAGATGGGCTTTTTCGATGTGGGGCTATCCATCTTGTTCAGAGCTCGCATACACGGCATGGAGTTTTCTTCATGTAGACTAGGTCTGGATAATGTCTGCTTGTCAAAATGCACCATGATTACAACTTGAGACTTAATCAGCAAAAGGCATGCCAAGGGGAGCATGGCAGTGCACCAACATTGCCCCTTCCAAATCTTCCTTTCTCCTGTGGGCCACCCATGGTGCTGAGGACCACAGCCTCAGCCCTAAGATACCATTAGGGTTAAGGTTAGGGTTCAGAGAGCCACAAAGCCTACAGCTCCAGGGACACTAGGGCTGCAAAAAGCATGCCAAGATGTGGTGAGAAAACTTGTTCCCTTATTTTGTTAATTTGTCCAGTTACAATGTCACCTCTACTGCCAATGTGCATATGACATAGCACTGGGGTGGCTGTATCACAGTGGAAACAGCAAGGAAGACATCTTGAAATTCTCACACAGAAAACATAACTCAGATTTCCTCTACGTCCTTCTTTCAGCACACTGAACAGTAACAGATAGCTATATTGCCCAGTAGGAAATAAGGGAAAAGAAAAATCTGAAGTTAAAACTTTTACTTGTTACATGATAGCACTTTGATCTTATCAATTGGAAAACAATTTGACTTCAGTCTTCTCTTCTGGGCATTATGGCCAGATCATACCAACACTCTAAACTAAAAGGATCTGTTCTGTCTCAAATATTATTTATTCACATGCTTTATTATTCTGTTTCATGGAAAAATGCAATGACATCTCATTAACTGAAGAAAAATAAAGTTTTCTTTTTTAATGTCATGAACATAGTAGCTCTGCAATCAGGGATAATGTATAAAACACTGAATGTACTTAGAGATATAATGTGGCAAGGAAACTTTCCACGCATTCAATGAGAGATGACAGAACACAGATAAAATACTAATCCCTTGTTATCAGCTCTAGGTACCAGCCTAAATGCAATTGTCAGAAATTCTCAGCAGAACTTGACAGGATGAAGATAAGGTTCATTTATGGTCACTGGAAATTTCTGCTTCATTTGCATAAGCATTTCAGCAAGTGCTTTAAGTCTTGCTCTCCAGCAAAAGTTGAAGCAATTAAACATAGCCATATATTAACAGCAAGCAACTGTTTGAGGATCACATCCTCGAAAGTATTTAAACACTAAAACCTACTGATTTCCAGGAAAGGCAATCCAAATGTCCTACTAAGTGGAGAAGCATACATCTCTCTGAAGCCAATGTTTGTTCCATCCCTGTAAGTGTTTTATTTCAGTTAAGATGACACTAGAGAATCAACATCAAATTAGGTAAATATGTTGAGTTTTTAACCATATTTTAATTCCAAGCTGTTTCTGACAAAGCGTAGTATGATAACATGCTCAGAGGAGATTCATATGGGATAAATATTTGCTATATTCTTTGTTTATTGTCTCAGTGTTCACCCATTAGCAGTGAATCGCTACGTAGTTATACAAACCAGAAAACAACTACAAATAACAATCAGTCTCTGCCTCAGGACACACGATAAGTTGAGGAGAATGATCTGTGAAAATGCTTTAGAGATGCTTGTCAAAATCAGACTTGCTGTTTATGGCCAGAACAGATGCCTGCTAATTCAGGTGGGCACTTAAATTATAAAAAACAGATTATGGCTCTACACACATCTCTGAGTCACCTGCTCTATGGCCATGGCTGTGCCAGCCATTCATCCAGATTGAATGGAAGGTGAAGAAAGGCTGCAGTGTCCACTTCAGCATTTTAGGCTGGTAATTGTAATTATAGTGGGATTTGACCAGGGTGTGAAAAGTCTACACTCCTCCAACAAGCAAACTCATCACTCCCACACTTGACAGCCTTGGTTGTTGACAATGTCTGAACCCCAGATCTTTGACTATTTATGTGTGTATATAAATTCTTATACCAGGCTAGAGAACTGAACCTGAAACCAGATATAAGAGGCAGAACAATCCAGTGGTTGGTTCCTGACTTGAAAAGCAGAGGAGCTACATTTTCTTTCCTTTTCTTAGCAACATATATCCAGTGTCATTTGGCAAGCTGACAGAAACTTCTAGGCTTCATTTTCTTCATAGGTAAAACCATCAGGTAAAACCTGGTTAAACAGTGATGTGAATAATTTAGACCTTTCTTCATCAATGTCAGCAAAAGGGTAGTCAAAAAGATATTTTAAAGGAACCTTTGACAGAGAGTCTGTATGGGGAAGGATAACCATGGGTAAGGAATAGAGCTGGAGTTTCAGGAAGTTGTTCAGAGCTCTGCCATTGACTGTTTGGAAACCAGAAAACCAGGACTGCACCTCGGCATTCCTCTGCTTCCCCACCCGTAAAACGGAGATAACAATACCAAGCTTTACCTTTTATAAAGCACTTTTCCTGAGGGTTAAGAAACTTACCACCTCATTGGCATTTTGCTTCTAGTAACTATATTTTCAGAAACACACTAGCACCACACTCTCCCACTTCTACCGAACACCCCTTTCTTTTTGAAGTTACTGTCTTCTTACTGTTTTAGTGTTGTTAGTGATCCCAGCCAGGGACAGAGAGCTAGAATGAGTGACAAAAAACACAGGCCTTCGTTTAGAGACATAATCTGTTTAATAAATATGACTGTAAAAGCAATAAACAATAGCAATTATACATTACGCTACATTGTATTTAACGAAAGGGAAAAAGAAGATGAAAAAGTACATCCAAAAAAGTAATTTTAAAATTAGAAATAGTTCCAACACTCTAAGAAAACTTTTTGATCAGCTTACTATAAAAATAAGTTGGCTAATGTTGGACTTCAGTGGGGAGTATTATGCAGTTGCTGCCAAAACTTTCCCATCTTTCTTAAAGCTGTAGTTGCAAAGACAATAGCAAAGCCATACAAACTCCTGTGTTTCTACCTGACTTCAGAGAAACTACAGAAAGAGGCAGAGGACTCTGTGCTGTGATTACCCTCCTATGACTACTATAGGTCTAATGTCCTTACACTTGGTATCACTGTTTTTTCTTTGCCAAGAAGTAGGTTGATTTGGGCTCATGCCTCTTTTGTGACAAATTCAAAACCACCACCACCACCAAACTGCCACCCCAGGACTCTGGACAACACCAACAACGCTGCTTTCTCCTGCTTTTGAATCAGATTGCCACGTGTAACGTCAATTGAACAAGACCCACTCGTGTCAGGAATCGGGGTGCTTCGTGAGTGTGCTACACTGATTATGAACTGGCCTCTATTTGCCTTTACCTAACATAGTTAAGTAAGTGTATACTGGTTATTGTCTTTCTCTATTTGCACTTCAAAACAAAATCCTAGTACTAGGTTTACTTGCGTTGGGTTGAAAATCAACAGCTGTGATGACCAGAGGTTAGGATTCAGCCAGATATCCAGTGTCCTAGCAGGAATTCTTTAAGGTATGCTAAGCCTGCTTTCCTGCTGTTCCCTTGCATAGTCTACATGAACATGTCCTACAGCCTCATTTCTAGTTACAGTGTAAGATGCAAGCTTATGTTGGTAAGAAATCAAATCTTGTACAACAGCGATCTTGTGGTGCTGGGGCTTAAGTTGCCTGGCAACAATCTCAGGCCAAATCCTCCTTTATTCTCCCTCCTCTGCCCAGAGTGGCAGTAGTTTGCAGATCTGTAACCAAGGCGCTCTGCCAAGAAAGCTCACAGATTTTTTCCTTGCTCCCTATTCTATGGACAAGTGTCTTTCAAAAAAACTATGGTCCTTGGGGTGACTCTCAAAAGGCAGGGATCTCCTGGGACTTCCCCAGACAAATCCAAACATCAGCACTAAATGCAGCTGTGGTGTTATTAGGGTGTTCTCTTAGCCAGAATTGAAGGTGTAAGGCTGATACAAAGTACAGTCTAAGTTCATGGTGGTGATAATCTCCTGCAGCTGCAGTATGGACAGATGTCCCTGCCTGTAATGATGCTAGTTCTGTTCTGACCAAGGCAGAAAGTTAGCTCTCAACAGTGGGATGCCTTGGTGTCAGTAGGCTAAAAAAGCTGTTTAAAGAAGAGCCTCGCCTTGCATTTGGGATCATCCACACTTGCACTCAGCCTCCTCACAGCCATGGGGCACAGACAGCAGCTGCAGCTATAGGAATGAAGGGCAGAGTTCAAATAAAGACATAAACCAGACTGACTGAGAGTATTTTCAGTGCCCTCAAAATCCAGTGTGATTTTTTGTGTGTCCTATGAAAGTCTGCTGGGGTGGCTAGACCTCCCAGAGCCCAAAGTGCTAAAACAGCAGTTAAATCTAAAGCCAAGAACCCTAAACATCCCCTCCCCCCACCCCCAGCCCTTCTCCTCCCACATCCCAGCCCGCCCCTCTCCCTAAAGAAGAGATCCCCATGCATATTCTTGGCCTATATCATTATGAATTTTCTACAAATTAGAGACATATCAGTAAAAAG
>WTSP01013088.1:20336-34105 GCA_025331215.1 Actenoides lindsayi
CTAAATCACCACCGCACCCCCCCCTCCCCCCCACACACCCCACCCCCCTCCCACCCCCCCCCCCCCCCCCGCCCCCCCCCCCACCACCAAACACCCCCTCCTCCCCCCCCTAAAATTGAACACCTGTACAATGCAGTTCCACTATGATCTCAGTATAATGTCCACATGCACAGGCTTAAAGCTAAAAACCCTTTGTCATCTGAAGAATTAAAAAGTCCAAATGCAGTGAGCTCTCTTTTTTTTTTTAGATATTTATCGGTGTCCTCAATTCAACCATTTACATAGGTAGGGATTTCTTTTGTGCTCTGGGGCTCAGCAGCTGTGGAAATACTTCCTGTGGCAAAGAAAGAACAAAATAAAAGAATTAGTAAGTAACAAGTGCTATTAGCCAAGGAAGATGTTTGAAGGTATCACCTTGCTGGCCTTTGAGATTCAGCTGTTCCAGACTGACACCTTCTTCCCAGAAATGTTTGCTTGTCATTCAAAACACTGAAGGTGATGTCCTGTTCTTTTGCTAATGAAGATGATTCATCCATGTTGAACACAAGTGGGAAAGGCCAGAGCAGAGGGATGAAGGTAAGGAGGGGTTGAGGGCCTCAGAGGAAATGTGTAACTCATTTGCAATTATAAGGTGTTGGAGATTTAATAAATAACCTTAATCTTTGCATTTGCAAAAGAAGAGCTTAAACTGTCCAGAAAATAGGAACTGTGGTTTTTTGCTGCCAGAGTTTGGAAAGAATGATCCAGGGACGTTCATTCAGATTCCTCCAAGGAAGGATCCTGGAACATTAGTCAAAGGGATTGAAAAAAACTGGCTCCTCGACAACCATACAGAAGAGAAACACCCAATTACAGTCTTGCTTTGTTTTCCCCAAAGAAAGAAAACTCATTAAAAAAGAAATTGCTGATTTTCAGAAACAGATGAGGTAGTTGGATAGGAGAGTGAAGAGCCTTTACACTTTCTATACTGTTCACACCTAGGTCCAGACCTCTTCATTTTGTCAATGAGCTCTGATTCAGTTTCCTCATTCATCATACTGACAGGATAGAAAAAACGCTCTTAGTAAGTTTGTTGGAATGATTCCTTTTGAAAGAGAATTAAGTCTATGTATCCCACATATTTACCTTTTGTGCTCTCTAGTGCAGTTACAGGAGCTATAAAAGGCCAATTTCTATCTCAACACATTGTCCAGTATCACAGCTGAGAAACACACAAAATGCTGGCTATTGTAGAAAGCCAGAAATGCTATAGTTGCACCAAATGAAAACCTACCATAAAAACTGGCTTTTGACTACTCTTATCCTAAAGGCTTCAAGGGTTTAGTTTCCAACATCAGCAAGAGCAGTTTTGAAGGTACCTTGAATATAGCTAGCGAGTGGCTGACACTTGCCACTTCCATCTGTGACCTGTGAAAGCATGTGTTTCCCACACCTTGGAACAGCATGAACCATGGTCATTACATTCTTTTAGAAAAGAGAAGCTCAAAGTCCATCTAACTCTAGAAAGAGAGTACCTGACCTGAAATTGGGTGTTTCTCCCTTAGCATTTACATTAATTTTGCCTTGGAGGCTTCTGGGGGAAAAAGAAAAAACAGAACCAAAACAAATGACAAAAAGAATTGTTAAAATTTAGGACCCACCGCTCCGGGTCTTGGCTTGAAACCTCTTGGTGATCCACAAGCCTTTTGGAAGTCCTCTGTCCAGACTACCTTGGTTGCATTTCCTTTCCTTGGGTTCTGGACTGTGGCCTGGGGTTGCTCTGTATGGGGAACACCACATGGGAAGGTTGGTCCCCTCACTCCAACCTGTGTTGTGCTACGCAGGGATGTCCAGGTCTGTTGATGAATAGCTGCTTGAAAGCTTTTAATAGCTACCAGAGCTCTCCTTAGTGAACAGGTGA
Organism: Actenoides lindsayi; assembly: GCA_025331215.1. NCBI lineage: Eukaryota > Metazoa > Chordata > Aves > Coraciiformes > Alcedinidae > Actenoides > Actenoides lindsayi. The sequence continues at coordinate 22,237 of WTSP01013088.1, forward strand.
GGAGAGATCAGTACGGACTGCAGTAGGGCTCCCAGCTTAAACAACAGTTTCATCAAAGAGACTTTCTTCTTTCTCCTCCCAGGCTGTTTCACAGGCCACAATCTTAGCACATTACATTCCCTCCTTTAATTGCCCTTCCCCTTGCTCCCTTCTCTGCAGTAGCTATGACTCCAAGCCTGCTTTAGTGAACACTCCCATACATTTAGGGACATCCTCAAGTGGGATCTAAGGTTTGGTTAAGCTGGGGAAATTGTGCAAAACCTGGGATCTCCGTTACAAGGATGCTTTACTCCTGTCTAAATCAAAAGAGCTATAAACTAATGCCTCTAAAATAGGTCCATGTCCTTACTTGCAGGGGTCCTGTGCTGTACCTCTGGTCTAGGTCTGCAGAATTGTCACCTCACAAGTGAAGCTGAGCAATGCCAGAGCAGTGCCCAAGCAATGCTGGCTTTAGCAGAACACATCCCCAGGCTGAACCAACATTTTTATTGTAGTCAGGGTAGCAGAAAACATAAGCATGAGCAAATGTGTGACCGATCCCAGTATGCCCCCTCCAAGCCTGTTCACTCTAGGTACTATGAAAGTCTGCTTTGCAAATTTGCAACCACAGAGGCCTGTGAGAGAAATAAGCCTGAGGGCAAACCCAGATGTCCAATGCTGAGACCCCAGGTTTTGCTGGATTTCCCTGGGAATCAGCCAGGCTAGCATTGCTGCTGGCAATGAGGTCTGGCACAGCACAAAGGCCACAGCAGTCAAAACATCAACGAATATTTAGCTTTTATATCTGACTTACCGAATTACCTGCTCACCTCCATGTTCCAGGTGAGGGTGGCTGAAGTTCTCCTGGATGTGGAGTTTAGCCTTGCAACTACATCAGCCCCAGCAAAATAAATTAAATTGCCTTATAGTGCAAGTTAAATGCTGGCAGGATTTTTGAGAAGGGGAGGGGATCTACATAGAGCAACTAGGAGAGAGAAAAAGCCTAAAGTTGTTCCCTTCCATTTCATCACACAGCAGTGAGGGAGAGGGAAGAGTTAGCAAGGCTTCCTGTAGCAAAACTAATACTGCAGCAGAAGAGGATGGGGGGAGGAGTGTGCAGGAATATGGGAAGGGAGGAGGCTGAGAAAAGGGTTAGCCAATTCTAAGTCAGAGTCTGACCAGCTGCGGGATGCTCCAAGTTATTTACCTATGGGCTGGACTTCCAACTTCTCATCTACTAGTTGCTCAGGGCTCATCAGCTCACTTTGAGGGACATTAGGTATGTTTTCCCTCTGACTGACTGGACTGACCATCTCTTGATCTTTTTCATTCTGCATCTGTGCATATATATTAAGGCCAGGAATCTTCCTAAAACATTAACAGAAACCATCATTGTGGGGTACTCTGGCAGATGCTGTAGTATCAGCTTTTACAAACCAAGAAACAAATCATAGCAAAAAAGAAAACCCAGCAAATAAAACCCGAACACCTCAGTGCAAGGCAGCAATGGGGAGAAGGAAATGGCTCGGGGAGGGTCATACCTTTTGAACTTGTAAATTACAAACACGGCCAGTCCCACAAAAACAACAGAGAGGAGCATCAGCATAGCGGAACCACTGTGACTGGGAGTGATGTCCACCAGTGGAGCTGCAAGAGAGTGGGAGAAGGTTAGAGCCACCCCCAGCCTGCAGTGAAAGTTGTTCCCTTTAGAAGCATAGGTCATTTTACCCTTATTGCACTTGTAGCAGACCTCATCTGACTCCACACCTCTCCAGGACTTCTCTACCTCTCTAATACACCTGGGAAGAAACTTGCGTTCAGAACACTTGTGGTGCTCAGCCTACACCTTGGTGTGAAGTCCCATAGTCTTCTCCTTAGAGGCCTGTCTTCTCTGGCCTGTTAGAGAACTGCCTGAAACATGTTGCAGACAATTACCGCAGGTAGTTGCAAATGAGGTCACTTGGTTAGCAAAACTGGCATTTTCTGGATGATCCTGGAGCCACCCACAGGCTAACCTGTCACGTTGACTTTCTATTTTGCTTATAGTTGGGTAGCTCCCAATGCATAGTGAATAATGAGCAACTGACTCCTCAGTTTTACTGAAACAGTGACAATCACCAAATGTGTTCTTTCCTGCTCAGTCTTGTTCCTTCCCAACCAGAATTGCAGTGCCCTTCACAGATACTGCCTCAGCATCCATGCCTTATCATGGCAAGCTCTTCTTCCACCTCTGACATTTTCAGTTTCTTCTTTTATCCCTTTCCTACTTTTCTGAAAATGTTCTACTCTCTTTTCCCTGATGCTCTGCTCTCTCTCCTACAAGTCTTCTGTGCAAGAGAGTGCAGAGGTTCAAGGGAAAAAAACAACCAAAACCAGCTCCAATCAAACAAAAACTTTTCTCAAACTTTTTCATGGCCTCTTGCAGATTAAGGCCACAGAAAACAGCCAGAAGCATGACTTTCTCAGAAATACAAAGTAAATTGTATTAGAGAGTTTCCATCACCATATATACACAAACACACAAAGGCATCTAGTGTCCAAAAAGGGATGCACATATGTCCAGCAGTCTCAGTTGTTCATGCAGGCACCAATAAAACATATTGTAGACAGATATGCAGCTGTAGCTGTGCCATTACACAGAGCAGATATATCCTCACTATCTCTATCTGGCATTATACACAGAACAAGGTGTAGGTAGTGCCGCCTTCTGCAAGGCAGTGAAAATTAACTTGAACCACTGTCATACTCATCCCCTTACTCTTGCCTCTCTTCACATGTACTGAACAGGTCCCTCCTAAACCAGAGCCAGAAGACACAAGAAAACATACACAGGCAAGCAAATACTTACTCAGGCACTCACATCACATGCACACGTGCCAAAATTTACAAAAAGTAGTGAAAAAACTTCTTCCCACATCAAACAGGCTATCCTCAGGAATGTGAGGCACTGGGGTGAAATGATCCTTTATTAGGAATTTCTCACACATCTCTACTCTGTCCCCTTTGTGTCTGTATTTTGTGGGTCTCTGCAGTTCTGTGGGATGACAAAGTGGCCCTCCAACCAAGCCAGGCACAGCATCACTCAGTGTTCCTGTTTTAACACTGCACTGAAAGTCTGGTAATAAACAGCTATTTAACTGCTGTGAGAGGAATATTGGCATATTTTACTCTGTTTTAGAGTTGAGGTTGTTGTCTGTTGAGGTGGGGACACTGGTTTTGGTTTTTTTGCTTTTTTTCATGAGAAGCAGCAATGAACATTATGAATGGATTGCAATCTGTTGTCCATAATTGTCCATAATTGCCATATATTAATCCTTTCTCTGGTGTGTCTTGAACAAAGAAGACAGAGGTGTGAAATGTGCTGAGGCCAACGCCTGTCATTCTTCTGTTTTGGGGAATGCACATGCTCACATACAACACAGACACACACAGAGGCTCATATCTACATGTTCTACTTTATATTCAAACCAAGGTAGTTCAGATATCTGCTCATTTGTTCCCTGCAGCTCCTCTCCTGCAGAAACTGCTGCTGTGAATGACCAGGCACACACACAGAGGAAGGAACGCACATGTGCACTGAACATGGGAACATAAATATAGGCACCTTTATATGTAAGTGTGCACTTAGAAAAACATTCTGTGCTTTGTGGTTCAGTCAGCTACAGCCCATAGCTGAGTCCAACACAGAGTCATACTGAAAAGTCTGAGAAAGCAGGGATACCACGAACCAGAGCAGCACCTCTGGGCCATGTGCATCCATCTGGATTGAGTTTTCTAGGGACTGCTTCTAGTGCTGGCTTGTGTTCCAGGTTTCCCTGCTTTATTTCATTTATTTTTTTATAAATGCATGGATCTCAAAAGGAAAATTATTCTTCCTTGACAAGCAAAACAATAGTTTTCAGCAGCAGAGTAAATCTCTCTTTTAGTTTTTGTCAAATTCTAAACTACTTCCAAGTTTTGATGTCATGAAATTGGGCCTTTAATTTAGACAGGGAACTGAACCATGATCTCTGCAGCTTAATAAGGAGCCATATACCCTCGAAGACCTCCCAGTGGCTGCTCTCTAGACTTTTTAATTTCTAGTTTGTCAGTCTAGGCTCATTTTGTATTCTTACTGAATCGTATTTCTGCAAGAGACAAAATGCTGTAATGTTCCAAGAGGGCATTGTGAAGCGAGTTACAGCAATCACTCGCATCTCACCAGCAGCTTTGAAGAGAAGTGCAACAAAGCCTACCCTGCAGGACAAATGAGGATTTGTGTCTGTTATGGCCAAATGTACTCATTCCTGGTCCATGTGTAAATACAAATAAAAACGTGCATTTTCAGCAAGCACAAAGATCATGTATTTACTCAGCATGTCTGAGCAAAGAGTCCTCTGCTTCAGCCTGAGCCAGCAAGAAACAGGCCAGCACATGCCCGGAGGCTATCCTGTTATTTAGCGTGGCACTATGTCACACTGGTAGATCGTGGCTTTTGGTTCATTCAGGGCAGCAGACAAGGTTTAAGTAGCCCAGAAAAGTGCCACAGTACCTCCATTAACTACCTGGTTTGGGGACTGGAGCTACCCAGCTTTCAGCCATCTCTGAGCATGCATGGAGCAGCTGGGGACCCTGTGCACTCCCTCATGCAGAGATGCCCAGATTTCCTCTCTAAGAAGCTGCAGGAGTCTCCTACATACAGCACAAAACTTGGGTCCAGATTGATCTTGTATTAAAGGCAGGGCTGGATATGTGATTTAAAGTTTCATCTGTTTCCACTACATGAAATCAGGAATGCCCCTCAGTGGCATTCCCAGGAATATCTAATGTGATTTTTTTCTAACTATAATCTTTTAGTAAAGACCTACAGGGTATTAAGGGCCACAGTACTCCTGTCTAAATGTTCATTTGGGATTTGATCTTGACTTTAATGAATATTGACCAAAATGGAAAACACCCATGTGCACTGGCAGAGTTGATGCTCAGAAAAAAATTTCAAAAACGATGAGGAATTGCAGGTAACTCCTCATTTGATGCTCACATTAAGATGCTTTCAGATACAATTTTTTTAAGAGATAGACTTAAACCTTAAATGCAAAGTTATGCAATTCTTCTGTATCATATGTGTATAACTTTTTTTTTTTTTACAATGTACGGGGGGGGGGAAATTAAACTGACTCCTCAAGCTGTTGTGTTTTTCCTTTTTTTCTTTAGAGATTACTCATCTGTGCTGCATCCCTGCTTTTTTTATGCTTATGGTTCTAATATGTGTAAAAGCATCTGATCATCTGCTTCATAGCTAATGGAATGTAGAAACATACAACAATATTCCCAGGGCAGATATTCGCAAGTCCTGTTTAGGAAAAATGAAATATTGAAAACACCATTGCTTTCTTCTGGGGGGATTTAAATGCAGTCGCATTACACCCGTTCTTAACAGCCTCATTTTCCTTCCCTGTATTGTGAGTGAACTGAGGCTTTTAGTTTGCAAGTTAGCAGAAGAAGCTGATACCAACTGATCAGAATTATCAGCAGCTCCTGGAGAAAAGGAATTCCTAAGAATCCTGAGCATGGGTTTGTTCATCCCATCTCTTGCAGTAGTTAAATAGGTCCTGTGTTGTGAAATGAGGGTTTAGTATACAGAACAGAGAGAGATACATGTATTAAATATCAGGACTTTGGAGATGGCTCATTTTGAGATAGGATTAAAGACCAAACTGCCTAATTTAATGTCTGTGCACAAGTAAATTGATTCTAGTCTTTCAGACTGCCGAACAACTTCTGAACTGTGCTTAGCTGCTTTGAATGTTTGTTGCCTCTAGAATATCTGAATATACACAAGGCTAGCTGGTAACCTTTGCACTGTGTGATCAGGCTGAATACACCATGGTGCTGCTTAGCTGTTGAATATTTCAGGGACTGTCAAGAAGTACACATTTCTACTGCTGCTTACACCACATTTCCAACAGCAAATTTTTGCACATAAGTAAATAAAAGGTTTAGCTGTAAATGCAAAAGACACCATATCTTTTTAGCATGATAAAGAATAGGGAGGTGGAGCAGGCATTTTAATGTCTGCACATACACTGAGTTGTTATTGTGACATAAAAATAAGAAATGCTTAAAATACAGCTGTTAGCATGCTACTGTCATCAAGGGATATACGGCTTGCTGTGCTACGGAGCAACAGAGAAGGTGTACAGCGAAAGAGGATACTGACCTGCTGCTAAATGGGCAGCATGGACAAGGATTCGAACACCTGGCTTCAACTCAAAATAGACCAGGTTTTGGTTCAGTTTCTGGATCAGTGTTTCTGAAATCTGGAAAAAAAGAAAATAGGAAATCCATTTGTTTCTCCATCACTGTTATAGATGGCAAATAGGTGGGTAGAAAATGGAGCTTCACACAAAGGATTTTGCAGAGGCACCAGACTTTCCAAGCACAAATTCCTATCACCTTACAAAGAGGGAGTTTGTGATAGCTGAAGACATCTGCCAGTACTATGTCCAGAGCAGTTTGTGTTTGGTTAGCAATGACTGATAGCAACAAGTTGCCCTGTCTCATATTTGTAGGAGTGGCCCAGCAGCACAGGGGAATTGAGCCCCAGAGGACCCTTACAGCCACATGTGTAAGCATCTGCAGGACCAGTCAGCAACAGCAGATCAGTGACTCCATTTACAATTCAAGCAAAGAGAAGCATGTCAATTGTTAACACTTGTTTGCTCATAACAAAACTTTTTGCTTGTTGAGTGGCCAGTTCCATGATCTTAGAGCATGTTCATAACACATGATATACCTGAATTTAAAAGAACAGCTTAAGTCCTTACCCCAGCTTGCACTTAAATTTAAAGTCCTACAACTAGATTTCATCCAGGTCTGAGTTTCAAGCCAACTGCTCCCTAATCGCTAAGTACGTACCAGAACCAGCTCGAATCTGAAAGCTTTTACTGACTACAAAGTGTGGCTTAAACAAAAGGCATGTTCCATGTATTCTAATGGGTTACACACAGAGAGAACATGATCTTACATTCTCTCTCTCATGGGAAAGACATTCCACAGAGCTTTTAGATCACTAGATTATCTTGCCATAATTCTTATGGCAAAACAAAAATAGAGTTCTAGCAAAAATGAAGCCGGCTATTCCTCCTTAAAGGGCACAACAGAAAAGATGAGCATTTGCTGAGATAAGACTCCATGAAATTTGTATTTGTACAGTGAAAAAACAAAGCTTTGGTCCAATCTGTTGGCAAACATTCCTTTTTTTTTAAGACAGTTTCTCACAATCTGCACAGAGTCACTTGTTCTTCAGAGGTCCCTTCCAACCCTAACATTCTGTGGTTCTGTGATATCCAAGAATTTTCAGGCACACATTGCCATTTAAAGCAAAAAGTCCAGATAGATTAATCAAGGAATGGAAGCCTACAGACATGGTATTGATAGTTTGTTGTGTGTCTTTTTTATGTTCATTTGCTAGATGTTTCATGTATTTCACATTTTCTTACAGCAGTGAGCAATTTTCCAATTGAACATAGCCACTGTTCTGCATGTCATAAGGGAGAGGTGGTTGGAAAACTGCAAAAAGCACCCCCACCTCATAACACTTAACATGCAGTTGCTGAGAACATTGTGTTTTTATAGCCATATCAAGATCAAGAGGAACCGTATTCTAGTGCTCACCACTTAATTTAATTTGATTTAAATAAATCCTTATTCCGTCTTGAAGATTAATGAAAAATTGTCAGGAAAAAGAACATTGCAATAATTTTTACACCATCTTTTTCATGTTCTTCATTTTTGTCTGGTTGAGTTATTTCAGTAAATGCTACCCAGATATGAATAGATGTTCCATTGCTATCATTCATCACAGTATGAGATTTATCTGTCTCTTTTATTTTTTTAACATTCTTAATGGTTCTTTCAATACTCTTGGCTTATACACTTCATTTCTGGCTACTGATCACTTGAATAGGTGCCTTTGGTCCAATATCAATTTGGCAATAACTCTTACAGGCATTTTATTTATATTTTTTAATATATCTCTTTAAAGTTTACAATTTTTTATGACTGCCAGAATGAGCAGTAAATATATTTCTTCCAATAGCAAGAAAAAATACCACCTGCTTACAAAGAGCCATCTGCTGAGCTCAGAGCAGCAGGGATGGTGACACAAAGATGTGCAGTACATGAAGAAAGCCTGGGAAGCAAATTATATCTCTCTTTAAGAATTTGAGCATATTAATAACAAAGATTGATGACTATAAAGAATGCTTCATCACTAAAACTGGAGCAACAGCTGCAGATCGATATGATGTAAACAAAGTACATTAATAGCTCATGGAAATGACATGAAAAACATCATCCTAGCCATTTCCCATCCCAAACATGACCTAACGAGTCTCCTCCGTACCCCTGTAGGTATTCTATTCCTTTGTACTCTGCCAGCCTGATGCTGCTGGGGCAGCTGAACCTATGAAAAAAACCAACCGAACTACAGTAAACTGAAGAAAAGAGCCAGCCACATTGTGTCATTCCTCTTCACTGTGGTAGCTGCACAAAATGGTAAGGGAAACAGTAAAGGTAAAAAACGTACATGATGCCTTCTGTACAAAAAGAGGCTTAATGTGATGTATAACCAAGAATGAATCTAGCAAACATTGGTATCTAGTATTGCAGAATGGTTTCATCTAGGATTTGGACAAGAATTAGAATAGGAGAACCTTGAGAAAGTCAGCATGAGAAGGGACCAGAGACTTGGCTGGGAAGTGTGACATGAAGGAACACTGAGATCTCTCCCAGCCTGCCTGAGGTCTCCGGAGATGCGGAGAGAAGAGGGAAAAGCAGCAGCATGGGCAGGTATATTACAGGTGAGAGGTGCTGTGGCAGCGCTGCATTACACACTCAACTAGCAGGCAAGTTGAGTGTGTAAGAGAAAGCTCAACCATCTGGTGAGTCAATGAAAAGGGGCAACAGTAAAGGGAGAGGTGTTAAGAGTGTAGTAAGAAAAAGGAAGAAAGGCAGAGAGAAACAGTCAGAAATTATGTTTATCGTTTCTGTATTGCATTGTTACCTGATCATGAAAGAGGACCTCACTGTAATACATCCTGTAGAAATACAACTCAGAGTAAAATTATTTCTGCCTGTAACTACCAGTATCTTAGCAGATGCTTGAAATAGTTGTCACTGTTCCAGGACTATAAGCTAAGTGTCAAAAGAGGCAGCAACTCTTCATGCTTCTCAGAGTATACAGCATATTTCCTTGGCTCTATTAATTATGCTCTCTCACTGGCATTTTGGGTGCAGGTTTTTTGCCTTGGTCTTTATGGAATCTGAACAAGTCAAAAAAATGAATAACAGCCTGAGACCTTCAAAAGTATCAGAAATTCTTGTGAGAATCAGACACCTGCCTTCCTCAGGCAGTTCTGGAGATTTCTGATACACATTTCTGAGGGAAGAACAGATGCGTTCAGACACGTTTTTAAAATGTTTGCTTGTTTGGTACAGTATTTTAATTTGTCCGTGCATTCAAAGTCATATTCTCTTAGAAACAGACATAGGCAGTATAGAAAGAAAGAGAAAGATCTCTGTACTTATAAGAATTATCTGAAATAGAAACCTTACACAATGGTTTACACACATCAGTATTTGAGGTCATTGACCAGGTTACAGTCAGCTAAAGAGCCAAATTCACATTGGGATTGGAGACTGCTCTGCAAAGTTGGACCTGACAGTGTTTCTGGTCCTCGCATGGTCCCAAGGGGATCTGTGAATGCAGATCACTCACCACATTCACTTTGATTTGGAGAAGTGGCTCGTTTGCTTGTTTTACTCTATCAAGTCTATTTCTAGCTTGGGGGGGGCAGGTGTCACAGGTTATCAGACTTTAACCTAAGAGTGGTTCTGACACATGTAATTTGTTTACAACATTAATAAAGTGTCTTTGAAGTAAAACTCCACAAAAAGGCTGATCTCAGTCCCTGAGTTAACGAAAATGTTTCAGTGGGAAAATTTTGGGCCTTATGTCTCCTTTATTTCTGCATTCAAAGTGGTACCATGGATGCATTTTTGTTTAAAAAACAGAGAAGAAAACACTGAAGTACTTTGGCCTGTTTCAAAAATAGCAATGTGACTCCAGTTGAACAGTTAAGACCTCCAGCTGGGGAATAGGTTAGCCTCAGGCCTGTCCCTGTTCCCCTCTCACTCCTGGAAATGCAACTAACTCAGCTGAAGAAAAAACTTCTTAGAATAGCAACCTCCTAATTTATAGTCTTCAAGAGTCTCCCTTGTGAAAATAATTAGCTTTCAGAATTAGTTTTGGTCCTTAACTGAGCCTCATTGACTTTATCTGCTTCATTTGCAGAATTAAGCATGATGTGCAAAAATAATTCAGTAATAGAAACCATTCTTCATGTATCATTTTTCATCAAAGGACACATAATGAATAATAATAACAGACAATTTGTGAAGGAAAAAAAGATTCCAATTTAAAAATGGAACAAAACAAAAATTAATTTGGCTACTCTTAGCATTTTGTCAGAACTAGGACTGTAAACGAACTGTGTGCATCAAGAAACAGAATTACCACTCAGAAGGCATTTTCCCCTAGTTTTACTAAACTTTGAAACCTCTGGTGTAAATTGGTTATAAGTACTTGAACGTGATTCAGCTCTGCTGGTATGTACTAGCTTAGAATCCAGATAATTTCATAGATACTATGTACAGATCTCAACTAATGAGTGCTATACTTCCATTCAATTCATGAGTAAATCAATAAACAACTAAGGAAAGAATTATGCACATTGATTTGTAAGAAGCAATGTGAACCAGCATTACAACAGTGAGTGAGTAGACAGGGCAAACGTGGATTACGTTAAACTGTGCCACTTGCCTTGCGTAACCTTGGTTACTTCACATGAGGCCTCTACAGCTTGGTTGCCTTAGCACTGAAAAGAGCATAATCACTCAGAGGGTCCAGCAGGAATTTCTTGAGATCTTTTAATGAAAGATGCTAAATTCAGGCTGTCATTAGTATCCAGAGATATCATGAAAACACCAGGTGGAGCACACTCCTGTGACTACCCTGGGATAAGAACTGACCAGCTGATAGGAACCCAGAGAGAACAGGACATACAAGTCAGGATCCACTTTAGATGCACAAAGGTGACCAGAAGGAGTCTTGAGAATCAAGGGCTGCTCTGTACACTGAGAAAAAGATGAGAAGGTGAGAGGACTGATTGTCACATGGGAGGAGTTAACTCAAATATTCTAAGACAAGATATATAAGACAGCCTGTTCTACAGCACACAAGAAGCTAATTAAGAAAAGTTGGCTAAGGAAAAAAGGCCACGGTACAAGGTCTTCTGGTTCATATTACTGCATTCTCTCCTCACCTGCCTTTATTTCTTAAATACTGGCCCAACCTTCCTTAGGCACTCAGTGAAAGACCTGGTATATGTACAAAGGTATAGATGTTAAAAAAAAGCTCTCCTAGTAAACACATCCCTCTTCCTGGAATTTAATTTCCAGGAGTGAGTGGCACCATTTTCTGTAAGATTTGAAGGTGTTCACCATCATAATCTTGTTGCTAAAATATTCTGGTGAAAGGCACATCTGAAATACATAAGAGGAAAGAAAAGTAGTGAAAGTGAATATTCCAAAACGCTAAAGCTTAGGAGGGTGGGTAAAAAAAAAAAAAAAAAAAAAAAAAAAAAAAAAAAAAAAAAAAAAACAACAACAAAAAAACCCAACACAAAAAAAAAAACAACCCGGCTTCAGTTGTGTTCGGGAAGTGCTGCCGGGCTCTGGGTGCCTGTGCTGAGTGCAGGCAGCAGAGCTCCAGGGAAAGAAGTTTAAACAAAAAAAAACCAAAAAAATAAACAAAAAATGAAAAAAAAAAGTTAAAAATCTTTAAAAA
>WTSP01013089.1:0-30477 GCA_025331215.1 Actenoides lindsayi
TTCCCCCGTTTTCGCCTCCGAAGCGCCCCCGAACAAAACGCCCCCCCGGATCCCTCACGTTCCGTTTATTCGTTTCGCCGTCCCCCCCCCCCCCCACCGGGCTGACAGCCCCTCAAGGGGCCGCCGCCCGCCCGCTCCTCTGCCGAGCTCGGGGCCGGTTTCCCCGGCAAGCACGAAGTTGACTTCGCCCCGCCAACTACCCCCGGTCGGACAGTCCCGTAGCGGAGACCCCAGCTTCTCGGCGGCCATCGCACAGCCCAAGGGCTGCGTCCCCTTGTCCCGAGGTTCCCCCCCGCTGAGGTCCCTCAAGGCGCCGGGGCCGGCGCTAGGACCTGCCCGGCGCGGCCCGGCCGCCGCCTCCTCCTCCTCGCCGGCGAGGCGGGCGCAGCGCGAAGGGAGCGGCGGGAGCTCGGGCGTCCCCGGCGGCAGCGGTTGCAGGGAGCGGCTGTGCGGCGGCGGATGAGTCAGCCCTGAGGCGGCATGGAGCCCTTCCCGCCGCCCACGGACGAGGAGGAGGAGGAGGAGGAGGAGGAGGAGGAGAACTGGCTTCGCCCGCAGCCGAGCGGCGAGGCCGCTCCGCCCGCCGCGGGTGAGCGCAGGTCCCGGGTGGGGCGGAGAGCCGTGGCCGGGTGCAGGAGGGGAGCTCGGCCCGCCTTCCGCCGTCGTCCCCGGGGCCTGTACCGCGGGCAGCCTGTTCCCAACCCCGCGTTCTCCCCCGGGCCGGGATGGGGAGGATGTCCGAGCCATAACCGTGTCCCTGCCGCCCGAGGCAAATCGGTACGAGAGCCTTCTGGGAGCCTCTCCTCGGCAGCCATAACCCTGCCTTGGCTTTTTATCGTGTCATTATTTCAGTGATCCCGCTGGCTCTTGCTTTGCTTCTGCAGTTAGATCTCAGTAGACATGTAAAACACCACCTCAAAACAGCGTACGGGACCAGACCTGGGTGGCAGTTGGATTCCTTCAACTAATAGGTGGTTATTTTCAGCTTAGAGAAATCAGTGCCCTTTTTTCACTTTTTATTTTGCTTCTGTTAAAACTATGGATGGCTGTTGGATGCTGATTTGCCATCCTCACCAGCCACCCCCCTGGGAAAGGCGGGTAACCGGCAGAGCTACCTTAGCGGGGTTAAAGACAGATTATTTTACAGAAATATATTAAAAAAGAAGTTTCAGCCTTCCAGTGTGAAAGGCTATTGCATCAGGAAAGCAACGTACTGGAGTGGTTTAGTGAAAAATACAAAAGACCCTCTGAGAATGGGAGTGGTTGGGAGTTGCCACAGATCACTCATGCTCCTGCCTGATCCTACAATTAAATGCGGTGCCAAAATTAGTATGAAACTTGTAATTTTTCTCTTTTTCTTGTAACATCTGTTCTTTAGCATGGATTATTTAAAAAAAAAAAAACAAACCCCAAACTGTGCCATCCTGTGTAAAGGAGCTTGTCATTTTTAATCTTGTTCCTTTCTTCACCTTACAGCAGGCCACGGCAAACCGGCGTCGGCAAGAGGCGCGGCGAGCAGAGTGATCGTGCACGTGGACTTGGACTGCTTCTATGCACAAGTAGAAATGCTGCGTAATCCTGACTTAAGAGACAAGCCTTTAGGTACGAATTCCTCTGCTCTTAATTGGGGGATTAAGAGTATTCAGACAGAAGGAACAAAGGACACGAAGAAACTAAGGACATGCCTGCGTGGTGAGGTACCAAGGGGCCGTGACCGCATCCCGAGTGAGCAAGGTGCAGTCTGGACTCCGCGTAGCTGGGATTGCAAGAGGAGTAAATCCTCTTGAGCACAAGTAGAGGCATGCCACTGTGCCTGAGCAGTTCTGGGGATGGAATTGGGTTTCTAAAAGAGGGCTGAGCTTCACACAGAAGAGGAGCCTGGGAGGGGATCCCATCAATGTTGATGAAGAGCTAAAGGATGGGGGGCAAGAGGAGGGGGACAGACTCTGCTCAGTGGTGCCCAGTGACAGCACAAGGGGGAACGAGCACAAACTAGAACCCAGGAGGTTCCACCTGACCAGGAGGAGAAAATTCTTTGGTGTGAGGGTGTCAGAGGCTGTCCCAGGCTGCCCAGAGAGGCTGTGAAGTCTCCTTCTCTGGAGTGATTCCAAACCCACCTGGCCAATGGGATGCTGGGCCCCCTGCTGGAACAGGGGTGTGGCACTAGATGATTTCCAGAGGAATTTTGAGATCAAAGGATATGCTTTACCGTCTACTGTGGTCTCTTGTGAAGTACCAAGAAACCTAAATTTAAAAACCATTTCACCTTTATTTTTCAGGTGTGCAACAGAAGTCCCTCGTAGTGACTTGTAACTACAAAGCCAGAAAACTTGGAGTTAAGAAACTGATGTCTGTCAAGGATGCTAAAGAGAAGTGTCCTCAACTGATACTGGTTAACGGAGAAGATCTAACTCCATACAGGGAAATGTCATACAAGGTTACAGGTACAAAATGAACCATATTTCAGTGGAAGACAAACAGTTAAACTCTGTGTGCTCTGGCCAGGTGGGGTTGGTCTCTTCTCCCAAGGAACAAGTGATAGGACAAGAGGAAACAGCCTCAAGTTGAACCAGGGGAGGTATCGGTTGGACATGAGTCTCCATCCCTGGAGGGGCTTCAGAGCCATGGAGAGGTGGTGCTGGGGGCCATGGGTTAGTGGTGCCCTGGCAGTGCCGGGATAACAGTTGGACTCAATGAGCTTAAAGGTCTCTTCCAACCAAAACAGTTCTGGGATATTTCCAGATGTGCCTCCCTATTGCATCTGGAAGAGAAGAGACTTTCTCTTCCTGCAAGTGTCCTACTTGAAGCCAGGGGAAATCAGCTGTGGATTGACACAGGCATGAAAACCTGACATTATTCCTTGTCTGCATCTTATCCTTGAGTATCTTTTCCTCCTAGAGTTGCTGGGGGAATTTTGTCCCCTGGTGGAAAGGCTTGGGTTTGATGAAAATTTTGTGGATATCACAGAGATTGTAGAGAAAAGACTAAACCAGCTAGAGCAAAGTGGGTGCTCCAGAGTCTATGTGTCTGGTCACGTGTATAACAACCAAGGTGAGTTAAACGTTCTTCCCATTGAAAAACACGGTCACTATTTGTGTGAAGTTCAGCACAAAGCATCTGGCTGCTTCCAAATACTGTCCAGAGCTTGGAAACTTGTATCACTTTGTGCTTGGTTTCTGGGTATTGAGAGTACCACAAATTTAATCAGCGTTCCAATTAGATTGTGGAAAAAAGTAAATCTCTGTGGTACAACTCCCTGACAGGAGGGTGGAGGCAGGTGGGGTCGGGCTCTTCTCCCAAGGAACAAGTGACAGGACAAGAGGAACCACCCTCAAGTTGACCCAGGGGAGGTGTAAGTTGGACATGAGGAACAGTTTTGTCCCCACAAAGGAGGGGGCTACAGTCACAAGGACAGACTTTCTGAGCTGAAGTAGCCGAGTACGTTGTCAAATGTGAACCCAGTAGCTACATCGTGATACTCATTTCATGCACTAAGAGCAAAAGCAGATTGTTTTCTCTCCAAATCACCCTCAAAGTCATCACCATGGCTCAAAGTCCAAGAAGAAAAACATCTCAATCTAGATAATTAGCTAACGAGGTGACTGTTTACATACCTAATGTTGCTTTCTTCTTCTTGGCAGCTCTCAATTTGCACGACACGACGCACGTCAGACTAGTTATTGGATCGCAGGTTGCAGAAGAGTTCAGGGAAGCTGTGTCTGCCAGACTGGGCCTGACTGGCTGTGCAGGGGTGGCCTCCAACAAATTACTGGCTAAACTGGTATCCGGGACCTTTAAACCAAATCAGCAAACGGTTCTTCTGCCTGAAAGCTGTGGGGATCTAATGCGCACCCTCGATGGCATCCAGAAAGTGCCTGGTGAGAATGGACAGCTCTTAAAATACTACCAAAAAATACTGACCAAATTATAGCTGAAAATGTTGCTGCAAAGCCTGCACAGTAGCAGGGAAAATAGTTGCCAGTACTACAAGGATGGGTGGTTTTGGTGTAAATATATTTATTTTTCTTTTCACTTACCTGTCTATTTTTATTACATGTTTTATTCAGGCATTGGCTACAAAACCACCAAACGCCTTGAAACGCTGGGTGTTAGGAGTGTGTGTGATCTCCAAGCATTTCCATCAGCTGCACTGGAGAAGGAATTTGGTGTTTCCATCGCTCAGCGTATCCAAAAACTCAGCTACGGAGAAGACGACTCCCCTGTGACTCCATCCGGCCCTCCTCAGGTACAAGGATTGTTGAAACAGTTGATAAAGGGAAAAAAAAAAAATGGCTTTTAGTTTTAGACAGCTTGGCTGGACTAACCAAAACGATGCATTTTTGGATATATTCTTTAGCTTAAATAAATTAATGTATAATTCTGAAATTCGATTGAGCTGTGAGTCTTAAAAGTATCTTGGTGTGAATTCTACATACTTCATTGTAATATTTTTTTTCCTCCTCAGAATTTGGAAGTAAATATAAAATTGAAAGGACTAACATGTTGGTTTTTTTTTTAGTCCTTTAGTGATGAAGATTCCTTTAAAAAGTGTTCATCCGAAGCGGAAGTCAAGGAGAAAATTGAAGAGCTGCTTCCAAACTTATTAGACAGGTGACTGTCTTCACTAGCTCTTTTTGATGACTCAAATTGAGGCTTGCAGGGACTTAGAACCTGTGTTAGGTTTGCAAAATACTCTGCATTTCTTAAAATAATCGACGAGTCTTCAAGGTTTTCTGTCCACACATCTCTGCAAGTCCCACAATAGCCACTTTTAAGATTAAGGCAAAGAGTCTTACCTGCACTGAACTGCTACTTTATGGGTAATTAAGGGGATTGATTTTGCAAGTTCCCATAGACCACCTGGAAGATACTCCTGGTAATTCCTCTTGCTTTGTGCACGTTAATTCTTGGTAGAATCCACAAGGATGGAAGACAACCGCGCACCGTACGATTGACCGTACGCCAGTTCTCCTCAACTGCCACATGGTTCAGTCGGGAAAGCAGACAGTGTCCTCTCCCCCCTCATCTCCTCCAGAAACTGGGGAAAGGTAAGCATAGAATTTGTGAAAGGATCAGCTTTGTGCTGCTGCCTCTTAACTGCTCTGTAAAAGTCCAGTACTTTATGTCATGAAATTACTCCCTGTGCTTAATATTTGGGACCAAAACCCAAGCCTGTTATTCAGTTCGGGGCAAACCCGATAGGGCAGAATATCTGTATCTGTCTCTATCTACATTGACAGGTTGTTTTGAGAGCCTTTAGCAGTGTTTAGAGTTGAATACTTCAGGGATTCACGTTTTGAGATGAATAAAGTTTTTCTTAGTGTATATAGTGTTATTTTCAACATCTTAGATGACGATTAAACCCTTATTTGTATGGGCCTGCATAATGGTGGAAGCTCAGAACGTGAAGTTAGAAGTTTGCCTTTGTATTTTGCTATTTCAGTCAATCTTAGTTACTTTTAATTCTACACATTTCTCTTTTTTTTCATCCTTTTTTTCTTTTAGAAAGCAGCATGGTTCTATCCTCCCTGGTTGATATACTCATGAAACTCTTCCGGAAGATGATAGATGTAAATCTACCATTTCATCTTACCCTTTTGAGCATCTGCTTCTCCAACCTCAAAGATCTTCCTAGCAGCAAGAAAGGATCAATCAGTTTCTATCTAAAGCAGATGTCATCACCATCAGGCTCTGGGAAACGTGCCCGGGTAAGCTGAAAGATACTGAAAATTATCTGTCTTCTGAAAAAAAAATAATTAACTTCAGAACTGTGTAATGACTTCACTGTTTCCTTGACTTAGCGATTTTGTGTGTTGATAAACTGGGCTGTTCCTCAGCCTCGCTCAGGAATATGAGGGATAACATCATACTGTGTATTCTTAAGCTCCACGGAGTTTTACAGCAATAAAATGTAACTTTCAAGGTATTTGCTGCTTGAAAATAAGAAAAAGATTCCTACCTGTGTGTACTTTGAGGTCTTATGTTTGAAAATAAGGTTTTAAAAACCACAGCTGATCATATGGGAGAAAAATTACTGCCTGATAAGGGATAATTTGAAGAACTTACTGTCAGTAAACTAGTGCTTAGTTGCTAGTAGATAACACAGAACATACTTACACTTTTTTATGTACCTTTTTTTGCCACAGGAAGCAGAAGATCCCTCACCTTGTGAGACAAGTGCTTCTTGGAACCAGAACTGCCACAGACCTGGAACTACAAAAACTAGGAAGCTTTCAACGGAGAAGAAAAGCGATCTAAAAAAAGGAGGAATTCCTGCCTTCCCATTTCATTTGTCTCCTGGTGACATTGACCAGGAAGTCTTCAGGGAACTTCCAGAAGATATTCAAAAAGAAATTCTTTCTGAAAAGAACAAAGCAATCCCTCCTGAGAATGTTTTGGCTCAGCCATCAGGATGTTTTTCCCCGGATTCTAGGGGATCAACCAGCAGTCCACACTCTGTGGCGTACAGCACAAATCTCACATCAGCCTGTGAATCTCCAGCTGCTCTGGCACACAGTGCTGGGGCTGGTTGTTCTTCTGAGTGTTCCCGAGGTGCACTGACAAGCAGCAGGATGGAAAAACAACCTACTGACTGTCTGAACTTCAGAGGGAAAGCTCCATCCCCACTGGAAGCTGCAGCCAGCCCAACTGTTGCACAGGTCCCTGTCTCAGATAAAGACAAGCAGGCCCCTGAAACAACCTCAAAGGACACAGCTTGTAGTAGGGAAGCTGGAATCATACTTCCTCTGGATGTTGACACAAAGACTTTTTATGAACTACCTGCAGAGGTGCAGAAAGAACTACTTGCTGAATGGAAGGGTCGGGAGCCCGTGCCCAAAACTGCTACAGATAAATCCCCTGGAAAACCCAAAACAAGTAAAGGAAGGAGGAATACAGCTCCCTCTTTATCCCAGTCTAACAGTTTGCTAAGATACTTTAAACCACAGTGAAGTAAGTTCCAGAATAACGACACTACAAGAATTGGCACTTGAAGGCACTTTAGTTAGGAGTTTTAAGTTGTAAAGATGTGAATATTAAAAATAGATTTTGACAACTTTTGACATAAAACCTGCTGGTGACTCTTTTGAAGTAGTAATTACTCGGTCTTATTTTTCTTTCTTATAAACTGACATTTATCTGATGAATCTGTAGTCCTAAAAATATGAAAGCATACAAACATGTTTTAGGATTCACCATTAATATCTTAACACATCGACTGGGGCAGGGAAAGGAATTTTTACTTCAGTCTTCATTTTCTGCAGTTAATTGTTTCTAACTGGGGAGGGGATTGAGCAAAGGACAGAAGTAATTTGCGCTGCTGTTTGTTATTTTAAGTGGAAATTGCTGCTCACAGAGTTCTTGCTGTTTCCTGCGGTCACCAGAGGTACTAGAAATACTAAGGGGTGATGGGAAACATTGCTACCAAGTGAATCATATCACCAGCTTGTTCCTGGAAATTAGTCAGCATGTAAAAATTGTTTCAGGTTGGTGCTCAGGATTCAGAAAAACGACCAACTACTCTGTGTAGAAAGAGCAGCTTTTAATGAGATGCTATGTACAAATTCATCAGACTTTTCTTCAAGTATTTCATTCCCAAGCAGTGAAACAGTTGCTCATTACATTTGCACACTTCAGAAACACGTTTGAGTTCTGTAATACACAAAATGTTTGCTTGTTTTGGTCAAGGGTACATGACTGAGGTAAGATTTTTACCAGTGTGTTTAAAGCTACAGCAAAGTCTTTGACAACTGTATTTTGACAGCGCTGTAATTTACGTCACCAGATTCTTATCTGTACATTTAAATATTCTCTGCAGATAAAGTGCAGATCTATTACAGAACATCACCTCGTTACACTGAAAGCAACATCCTGTACTGTGATGGCACTTTACCATCAATTCTTGCATCATTCCTAAAAGAAAACCCCAGCATTCACCATTTTAACAGTTAGGCTTTAGATTATTTCCACATAAACCACAATTAAAATAAACTTCATCATTGACTTGGAAAATGAATCCAAGTAAAAGACACAGGTGACTTAAGTGCTTCTAATTTTCCACTTACATTTAATAACAATCTTTCAAAGCTTTCAGTCCAGCTCTCGTTTCAGTGATGAGGTTTACGAGAGTTGCAGGTAGCGCCGACTCCACCACAGAACCTGGCAGCATTCCTCCCAGTTCGGGCTGAATAAATACAACCAGCTTAGAATGTTCTGGCCTCCTGGGAAGAAAGGAGCAAAATCCTTCAGTTCATAGTTGTTACCCTCGAGATGGGAAGTTGTAAACATTTGTACATCTGCTTTAAATTACTAACAGGGAAAAACGGAGGCTGGCTAAGGTTTCAAAGTCACAAAACTGACCTGTGCAAAACTCTTGTTTCCCCAGAATAAAATTAAATCTGGTTTGTTTTTTTTTTAAAGTTTAGTAAATGTTAAGCTTTGTATAGAGAAGACACACGAGTAGAAGTGTAAGTACTTACTCAGGCAAAGGTGAGCACACGTATCCGCAGGGATTGTTATAGCCTCGGACACGAGAGGGAGCTGGAGGGCAGGCAGAGTACTCTACGCTGACAGCTGAAAGGCACCGCACACAAAAAAAGCAGCAGCAGATTAAATCAGGTTGATATCACTCAGACAACTCGAAAATACCTTTTAAAAACCAAACTCCAACTGCTACAGGACAGCACGGGATCTCACAATAGGGTGGCCGACGGGTTTAGCGATTCCATTCTGCGTGCAAAGCACCTAAAGGAGGTTAAATATTTGTGAGACTCGTTCAATAGGCAGGGAAGTTTCTATAGTACCCCAAAAGTAATATCCTCCAGAGGTGATGACACATCCCTAAGTGCTGAGGTGTGGCTTAGTGCTGGATGCAGAAGTCAGCAGATGGCATGAACTAGTAAACAATTGCAGAGACGAGGAAACTGCTGCACACGTGCACAGTAGTAGTTAGGAGGGGTTGGTTTATTGACTTTCCGGTAAGAAAACGTTGTTAAGAACACGGCTTGAAAAAAATCTTTCTCTGTCAGGAATGTTCCAAGATGAAAACAGTTGGTTTCACCTTAGGATTTCCAGACAGAACAAGAAAACTTGCCGTGGTTACAGGCAACTTACAGTTAGTTGTGAGGACATCGCCGGGATACGGTTTAACATGCAGCAGGTCAACAAAATCTCGGGATGAAATCAGTCCCATCCCGTAACTGTGCGTTACGCTGTGGTATATACCCGTGTCCTACGAGTGAAGGGCATTTCCTGAGTTAGTACAGAAGACATATGGAATTAATTCATTAAGTTCGTTAAGCAGCAAAGCGGCGTCACATGCTGACTAATGAGCACAAAGCAGAAAGGGGATCCCTATTTGTTAGTCAGGGGGATTCTGGGTTTCCAGTGTGCCCCGAGCTAACGGGAGGTCAGAATGCCCAGTATTCCACAGCATCAACTCCGTTTCCAGTTTGCCTTTCACTTGGGTGATTTTGTTTAAATCTGCCTCGACGACGCTCATTGAGCTTTTCCTGCATCTTTGTGTCTCACCCTGCTCTTGATGGGACACTCCTGTTGCTTTCCACAGACTGAATTCTTGGCACCACTTCATAATAAATGTTTAAATTCACCCTCACTTTTAAAATACCCTACATACTTAACACCTAAGGGGAAGGATACATTTCACTCCCATTTCACATAAGGCTTAGAAGTTGGTACTGGCCCAGAATATGTTTTGTGTCGAGAGCTTTCTTGTCTTTTTACTCTCCAGAATTCAAGTATTGTATTAAATTATGGTATTACCTGGTCAATCCTTTCTAACAGCTTGTAGGATTGCAATCCTCTGTCCCATTTGCTTCGGTGTTCAGGAAGATACATAAAAGGAATGATTTTACTAGGGACTTCCTTAATTATCCCTTCTCCACGGTATCTAGATTGTGTAGAAAACAGATTGAATCCACAGTTATGAACTGGAAAAAGAAGTTACAGGATAATAAGCAGTCAGGGCTGTTGGGCTGCAATGAGGTAAAGCACATGATTGCCCTTGGATTGATTGAAATTCAAGTAGTAGCAAGAAAAACACTGTTCTGTAACCGATTTTTTGAGACCATTCCATTCTTGACATCACACATTTTAAATTATTTGTGAGCTATTAGATAGGAACCTGTTAATTTAAACACACCCCACTCATCTATTAATTTATTCTATGCAGATACTTTCAATCCATTTTGACACCGATTGCAAATCTTCCCACTGTTCCTGGACTAACCACATCCTGGCATTTCTCCAACTTCTGTTCATCATCTTTGGAGGAGTTCAAGGGCAAGTTTGCCGAGGGGACCAGGGGCCTCTCACAAGAAAGTGGGGAAAGTCCTGTCGTGCTGGGAGCGGCTCACTAATCCTGCGGAGTTCTCACACCTAGTTCCTGGAGAAGCCGAATCACCTCAGCCAGCGATTAAACCCAAAGGTGAAGGAATTCCCTCCCAAGGTCAGTGGGAGCTGTTAATCAGGAAGATTTCCCCTAGGCAAGGCCACTGAAAGACACGGTTGCTAGAATAAAAGAGGGGGCACACTTGGGAAAAACTTCAGTTTCTAGTTTTTACAGGGCAGAAAACACAATGATGCTCCTCCCAACTTTGCTACTTACAGATCCAAGTACAACTGAAAATGGCTTTGTGCCTGATGGAGACCACAGCTTATCTTTTTTCCCCCCCAGAAAAGTAAGGCAGGCACATTCTTATGAGTTCTAAGCAACTAGACTCTCACTCCCTCACATCCCCATACATTGAAATAAGATTGGAAATACAATAATGCTGCATACAAAGTATGCAAATTCTTCTGAAGATAACAGTACATTCTAATCAAATGTTACACTATTTTCCATGACAATGCTGTAGAGTAATTCTTCTGTAATACTACTGATAGAGCATTGCCTTCTGTAATTAACACGCAAACCTTCAGAGCTAATTAGGAAACCAAGCAAGACTTTGGGATTGAGGATACCACTAATCACAAACAGCTCATCATATTGAGAACAGAAAAAACCAAACCCCAAACCAGATAGAGATCTCCTCTACTGCCTATCTGGCTTGATTGGCATTTAATACTCATTAGGCATTAACATTCAAAAAGAGAGATAAGCGAAGGACGTGTTGCTAGTGTTCTTTTTTTCCTCTGCTTTTCAGTGAGGTGGTTTTTTTCTCCCCTCCCCTAGTTCAATGAGCTGAATCAGGTTGGTAAACAAGGAGCTGAGTGCCACAGGCACCCTAAAGGAGAAGTGGATTGTAGAGCCAGGAGAGGGGTGGGGAAGAAGAGAGCAGGAACGTAAAGAGCAGAGCCAACTCTATCAGCTGGGAGATCGGTTTCATCTGCCTCGCCTAACTCCACCCTTTGGGCCAAATCTAGCTGCTTAAAACCAGCACAGAACCCTCAAGAGAAGGGAGGACAAACAGAGGTGCTGCTCCCAAGATTCTAGGGCTTTCTATTCTCAGAAGAGTTCATTCAGTTGCAGGTGCCAGAAAGGAAAAGGGACAGAGGACAGATAAAGCGAGAGCGTAAAGACGTCTGCACACATCATTTCACAAGCATGAAAGGGTGGAAAGCTAAATATCAAAGCTTGATGCTTTCCCAGAGGACAGGACACGGGCAACTCCATTTCCCTCTGTTCAAAAAAAGATGTTTTTATTCAGTACAACGACAAACAGAACATAAATACTTACAGATTTCCTGCATACTCTTTTGAGGGCTTTGAAGAAACTGTAACATTTTTCTCAAAGTAGAAAAAGAAAAAAAAAAAAAGAACAAACGACAACTTAGTTGACAACTCTTCTACCAGCTGCTAATTTGTAAAGGAAAACAGTTTTAAACACGTTTTGCCACAAAACGTACTTAATGAGAATCACTGCATAAACAACATCAACTAATATTTTCTTACTGAAACTTTTATCACTCTCCATCCTGAAGTATCTTGACTGTAGGATAAAATCTTCTCTGCAACTTCAGCCGCAATTTTCTTATAGTCCATTTATCTGTAAAGATTTAAAAGCAATTTGCTAGTCTGTGATAAAAGCATTCCTTAAAGAGAAAAACCACGGGGCTCCTTCCTGTGTTCTTCGCACAGGGTTTAGCATACGTTAGCTGGTTACTTTTAGCAAATTAACTTCGTATTGGTCACATTCTGTCACAGGAAAAGAGAGCAATTCTTTAAACGAAATTCCGTAGTCGGGCTTCCAATCCGAGCTACTGAGAAGCAGCTGCTGGAGAATGAATCACAGCATCACAGCCCTCCCTCCACGTTAAACCCAGCATTACTCTGCACTACAACGTCCCCTCCTTAGCCAGCTGAGCACCCGAGATTCTGGAGCGTTAGCTCTTTGCTGCTATTCGACTAGTAGCCAACCCGTACAGTTAAAAGACCAGGCTCCAGCAATCGAAAAGAGGTCTTGTTTCTACCAGAGCTCTACCCAGCAATCGTTACAGACCCTGTTAGTGTGGAAACTCTTCGGCAGAGGCCTGGCTCTCCCAAGGCTGCAGGAGCCACCCTTACCGAGACACCCTCCACCTACAGCCCCTTTCCAGCCCAGCCCCGCTGGGGAAGCTGCGGACAAACCCGCCCGGCACCGAGGGTTAAGAAGAGAGAAGGAGGGAGGATGAAACCGGCGCCTGAGACTCACCCCAGGGGCTCGGCGCGCACAGCCCCGCGGCCTCCGCCTTCCGCCGCGCGGGCACGCCGGGAGCTGTAGTCCCGCGGCTATTAAAGTACTCGCCCGGCCGGCTGAGACTACAGCTCCCAGAGAGCACCGCGGCCAGCGCCTTCCGCCGCGGGGGCACGCCGGGAGTTGTAGTCCCGCGGCTCGTAGAGGCCTGAGACGGCCGGCTGAGACTACAACTCCCAGAGAGCACCGCGGCCGCCCCCTGCGCCTGCGCGCCGCCATAGTGCGGAGAGGCGCGGGCCCTTCAAAAGCGCTGCGCGGCCGAGGGCGGAGGAGCGGCCTGTTGTGGGGTGGGGGAGACCTGGGGCGGTCTGACCCGACCGGTCTGGGCTGGTAGGGCAGCGCACGGCACCTTTGTGGCGTCGCGGAGAGGCTCCGCTGACTGCTGCTTGTGAGGGAAAGGGGCCCGGTGGGCCCGCGTCTAACGGCGCGGGCTCGATCTGCTGCTCCCGGGGGTGTAGTGAGAGGATGGAGGCCTGGGAGGCCTTGCTGTTGGTTGTGCTTGAGCTTAGTCTGTCTCGTCGGCTTTCCGGGGAAAACCCCTTTGGCCTTGGAACGGCTCCCTGACAAGAGGGTGGGGCCAGGTGGGGTTGGGCTCTGCTCCCAGGGAAGAAGTGACAGGACAGGAGGAACTGACCTCAAGTTGCCCCAGAGGAGGTTTAGGTTGGAGCTGAGGAACAATTTCTTCATGGCAAGGGTTGTCCAGGGCTGTCCCAGGCTGCCCAGGGCAGTGGTGGAGTCCCCATGATACCTGGAAGGGTTTCAAAGCCATGGAGCTGTGGTGCTGAAGGCCATGGGTTAGTGGTGCCCTGGCAGTGCTGGGTTAACGCTTGGACTCCATCTGAAAGGTCTTTTCCAACCTAAATTGATTCTATGAAGTGAACCATCAGCTTTCTTTCAGTGACCTTGACCCTCCTGACAACAGCATTTGGAATCAGCCAGCACTTCCAACTCCACAATTTACAGTTTGGGGGGTTACAAAGGCAGCATGGGTTGGGTTGAATAACTTGGATAGATTGCATGATGCTGAGTTGCTCTCGTGTGACTTGTGAAATTATTTTCCTCTGTGTACCTGTTCCAGTTAGAACTGGAACTAGGTCCAGCAACTACTACAGTTGCAATATGCAAAACACTTTCCCTCGTTCTTTCTTCTGCCCTTAACTTTTCTAGGAGGTGCAGATACAAATGTCAAACTTCCTTGAAAAGCAGCAAGTTGAACAGCTAAATAGTAATTTTTAGGAAAGTAGTAAGAATTACAGAATAACAGGGAAAAATCCTAGATATGCTCCACTTTATGAGGAGACATTTCAGTGGAGATGATCTCTTGTGATTTTCTTTTTCCCTGTAGGTTGATTAAAAAGATGAGTGAAGATTGGAGCAGAAGCCTGGATAACAAGCATGACAAGCTCTCGAGAAGAATGTGGTGCCTGCTCTCCTGAATCAACAATATCTTCTCTTCTGACAAGCTGCAGCGTCGACAGCAATAATCTGTGCTCAAGAAGCTTTATTCACTACAAAGACAAACTTTACAGCTCTGCATCTGAGGCTTTGGAGGCTTATATTGAAGACTTTCATTTAAGTCTCACGTCCCCGGAAATAAGCACTGGAAAAATCTGCATCTATCAAAGCACTCCCCGAAAAGTTAAGCTTTCCAAGCATCGTGCCAAACAAAACCACGGTATCTTTCTGCAAATATGTTTTTTAATAAGCTTGATCAGCATTTTGTTTTGTTTTCTTTTCATTCTCTGCAGTGCTTGATCATAGATTCTTGATGGGTTGGTGAAAATTTGTGGCCGTGCTCATAGACACGGTAATAAATTCCAGGGTGTGGAATAGAGATTGTATTTTCTATATGTGGCTGTATGCTAAAGACAATGTAAATGGTTGCTTAAACCAGAGGCTGGAAAAGGGAAAGCTCAATTTCCCTTCCAGAGAAACATCAGCACCTATTTAATTGAATTAGTTCCCTTAAAACCGGCGTTGTCTTAGAACAAAATTTGCCTCTCACCCATTGATTTTTCTGGGATGCTCTTTTGGGGCTGAGATGGAACCCAAGCAGGTCATGTAATAATAAATTATTACTTCAAGTGTACCAAAGGGTATTTTGTAAGTTTAGCAATGCACAGAAAACCTCTTTCTTTTTCAGCGCCAGCTGATTTTACCCAGCACGTAGGATCAGCTTCTCTTGCTTCAGGCTCCGGAAAGCAGAGCGAGCGTGACCCAGACTTGATCAGTCTGGCGACGGATGATCTGTTGGCATTGCCAGCTGATGGATCCCTGCCCTTCGTCCAGCATCCTCCTGTTAAATCGAGGCATCAGCAAAGTTGTGAGTGGAACAGATGCTCCCTTACAAGGCCTTTCTGCTCTTGCCAGACCTCGGTGCTCAGCACTGAACGCGGTTTCGGTCTCCCAGCGAACAAAGTTCCCCACCGGCACCCCCACGAAGACTTTGGCCAAGAGAAATGCAGCTTATCCACACCTGCTGGGTGTGATTCTCTCTCCTCTAAAGGAAGGTCGAGACCTTTGTCTTTTGGGGAGAACTCCAATGCTTTTCCTGTTGAAAACTACCCAAGGTGGCTCACCAGTCAGAAGTCCACCCTCAGTGTGTCAGGGATAAGTAGCATTCCCAATTTGCACTACCCGATCTGGCTTAAGAGCTGTAACCTTTTTCCTGATTCAACTAAGGAAAGCAATGGTCAAACTTATAATATACGAGGAGCAGCTTCTTCCTCAGAAGCTTTTGAGATGCTGGAAAAAAGACGCTCTGGAGATAAAGCCAGTTCTGATGGCTTGGAACAAAATGATTATCTGGAGGTGAGAGGTGATGATGAAGCAGAAGAAAGTTGCAACTATGGCAGCTCATGTCCACGCTTCCAATTTAATAACTCGTTTTCAAGACACACCAAAAAGCTGTTCAGAGGTAACTATATTTCATCTAATTTTTGAATGTTGAGGGTATGTGGCTAAAAAAAGTGGTTTTTTTTTTTAAACCCACCCTCTCAAGCCATATTAGTCTGCACTGTACCGTAGACTTACTCACATCCATCCTTGACAAATGACTCAGAGCACTTACTAGCAGTTGAGTAAGCAGCTTTTATAGTCTAACTTTTCAAATATAAATCAATATTTTAAGCAGCTCTTTTTACAGCAAGGAGTATTTATTCCAGTGGCATATTTAATACCTTACTGCAAGATAATGGCAGTAATTCCATAAATATTTTACTAGAATTTCAAGCATTAAATTCAATTACCTGAAGTACAACCTTGGGGGAGAGAGCGATGCCAAAACAGTGTCAGTGAACCTGTCAAATTGGTTAGAGAGAGAATTCCTCCTGCAGTCTTCTCTACTTTAGAGTCAGCAGGAGGTATTTGTAACCCCTATATTTAGGTTATCCAGTGCCTCTGGTTTATGTAAAGTCTTTTTTACTGGGCAATCTCTCCCGTAGCTACTCTTTCTTCTTCAGAAGCAGGGAGGGCCTCCTGTGGTGAAGCACCATCTTTGTGTTATGAAACATGAGCAGGATTTGCTTTGATAGGAGAGATGAACATTTTGAAGTGTTAATTGAGTTAACTTCTGTCAAAGTTTAGTCATTGAAAAAGAAAAATAGTTTCTTTACTATGGAAAGCATAAAAATCCCTTTTTCCAAGAGGTTTATAAATACAAACTAAGTTAAAATGTTCTTTACATTGTGCTTTCAAAGTAACAAGATGCCAGATATACAAATTTCTGCAAATATCTTTATAATCTGATGGCACAATAAACTTTAAATACAGGATTATATCTTTTTTTTTCCCCCACCCAGAAAATGTTATCAATCATTGACCAGCTGAGTACAAAAAAAATACCCCAAACACATGAGAATGTGTCAGTCAACTTGAGCATTCATCTCAATCTCTTTTTACATGTGAGTCCTGTAAATGATTTGTTTGACTCACGTGAATTTGTTCATGTGATTTCTCTCCCAAGTGTCTGTAAATGCAGCTATTAGGAAAAAAACAATGTACAAAATAAGAAAATGAACGTAAGAACTCACGGTATTAATAAGAAATATAATTAATTCACAAGACACCATTAAGTATTTTTTTACAGCATGGAAGCAGAGTGAAAAGATTATCTTGAGTGCTGCATATGATACTTGTTTTACATAAGTTTAGAGAAGAAGCCCTTGCCTATAAATATTTTCCTGGCTAGGATCATGAAAGAGTCATAGACTGGTTTGGGTTGGAAGGGACCTTCAAGGTCATCCAGTTCCAACACCTCCCACTAGAGCAGGTTGCTCAAAGCCCCATCCAACCTGGCCTTGAACACATCCAGTGATAGAGCAACCCCAGCTTCCCTGGGCAACCTGTTGCAGTATCTCACCATCCTCTTCTTTGCCATTGAAAAGGGTTGGGCACATCATGTCCTTTGGTTTCTTCTTTTTTTAGAAGAGCTACTTACACTGAGGGCTGACAGAGATCTGGAGAGTTCCACTGAAGAGTTATCAAATTGTCTGGAAAATGATGACAACCCTTCCACAACAGTTATACTGGGAGCAGAAAGACTGGGGGAAAACCCTCCAGGTGCTTTGTAAGTAAAGATTTATTTTGGACTCATTTGTACCTGAAAACGCATCGTGGATTTCATTGCTTTTGTGTATAGACTAGAAGTAATGGTTTCATCATCACAACTATATCCTAAACCAATTCTTTTTGTTTATAAACCTGTTGTTCTCCGTGGTGTGTTTCGTGCTGATTTAGCAAACCCCCAGCTCCTGCCTGCTCTGAGGTCGTGGAGAGCACTCTGCTGTTCCCCAAGGCAGAGATCATACAGAAGTTCCTGGAAGACTGTTTAAATGACAAAAATAAGGTCAGTCAAAGTGAATATTCATTTCTGAGAGGGCCCAAAACATGGAAGACTGGCAAATATTAGCAGGGGGAATACCTGTAAATTGCTTTTTCTTCTTCTATAATAGATAAAGTTTAACTGCAGTAGTTCTGTCATATATCAGCACGATGAATTCATTCAGTTATTAACTCGTGGATTGAATTTACTCTTTTGAGTCTTTGTTATTTTATTCCTGTCCTTCCATATTAGTCACCTAGTAAGTGTTTCTGGACGATCAGCAAATTTTTATCACCGTGAGGTAGTTTTCATTTGGGGTCAGAGAATAAGCAGATGTCATATAGAGATGCTAATTACAGGAATAGATCTATTTAAATTGCTTCAGGGGGACTTCAGCTGGCATTTGGTTTGTTTTACGTGCTGCAATGTGACCAGATTCATTGGGTTTTCATTTAGGAAAACACTTTTCCTGAAGGTCATGATCACAGACCCCTTGAAGCTTTGAAGTTAACGTTGTTTAAACTTCAAGCAATACAGGGAAGTTTAAACTGGGCTGAAACTGCTGAGCTAAAGGAAGAGCTTGAAAAAGTGAGTAATTGGTTTCCTTGTGATGTTTCTCACATATGTTTCTGAGAAAAACTGTTAGTCTTTTTATAAACTTGGTTTCCAGTCCTCTTGGGAACAGGACCACCAGCAAACTCAACCCAGTTTGCATCAGGACCACGTGCTCCAGACTGCTGTGGCCTTAATACCGGGCTGTTGTCGCTGCTGGTGCAAACTGGGGGCTCTGGGCTGCAGTGGCTGCAGGCAGCAGGACTGGTAGGCCAGGAGATGGCGGCATTTCAGGCCGTCCTGCCTGAAGAGAGCAGGCTCTGCTCTCCTCTGCTGCTTTGGCAATAGCTGTGCTCTGGAAAAAGTTGTTTTCTGATGGTATCCCCACTAATTTCAGGCTTTCAGGGGCGTGAACTGCAGTTACAGAAAGCCAGACATTCCCAAATGCTCCCTCCTTGCCTCCTTTGGCACCAGTGAGTTGGTATTTTGTAGCACTTCTGTTTCAGAATGATTTCAGAGAATCACAGAATCATTTTGGTTGGAAGAGATCTTTATGACCAAGTCCAGCCATTAACCCAGCACTGCCAGGGCACCACTGAACTGAGTCCCTCAGCACCACATCTCCATGGCTTTGAAACCCCTCCAGGGGTCATGGGGATTCCACCACTGCCCTGGGCAGCCTGGAACAGTCCTTCACAACCCTTTCCATGAAGAAATTGTTCCTCAGCTCCAACCTAAACCTCCCTTGGTGCAGCTTGAGGCTGGTTCCTCTTCTCCTGGCACTTATTCCTTGGGAGCAGAGTCTGACCCCACCTGGCTCCAACCTCCTGTCAGGGAGCTGTCAGAGCCAGAAGGTCTCCCTTCAGCTTCCTTTGCTCCAGGCTCAACAACCCCAGGGTCCTCAGCTGGCTTCACACCACACTTGTGCTCTAGACCCTTGCCCTTCTCTGGCCACGCTCCAGCCCCTCAATGTCCTTCTGGGACTGAGGGGCCCAAAATTAAACCCAGGATTTATTATCTCTTTTCACCTTTCTCATAATGTTGCTCACATACAATTTTTAAGCCTTCTGTCCTCTACTCAGCAGCGAATGAAATACTCCATAGACATCTGGAGCAGGCAGGTGGGGGCAATGGGCCTACAGGAACCTCACAAAAGGATCAGAAGCAGGCCTAAACTGGAACAAGAGGTTCACGTTGGATGTTGGGAGGGATTTTTTTTAACCTTGAAGAGGTTGCACAATCCCTGGCCTCGGAGTTTTCCAAGATTTGACTGGCTGAAGCCCTGAGCAACCTGCTGTAACCTCACAGCTGCCTCTGCTTTCAGCAGGAGCCTGCTTCCTCAGGGCCCTCCCAACCTCAATTACTTTACGATGCTATAAACTTGTTGGCAGTCTTTCCTGTAAAGATTCCACATATTCTGTTATATTTAGTTATTTTTTTTCCTTCAGTTCACCAATTTTTGGTGTGTTTTCTTTAAGCTTTTGGAGAAAGCAGAGGCTGAACTAAAACTGTGCGACAGTGAGATGATCCCTCTTACTAATTCAATTCGGAAGTAAGTGCCCACTGATTGTGGGTTTTTTCCCTGTCTTTTCTCTGTTTTCAGAAAGTGCAGAAAGGGAATAAGAAATTCCTTTTAAAAACTTTAAGCCTGTAGTAAATAACTAAAACCACAGCAGTTCCCCGGAGCGGAGAAATATCTAGTGAGTGGTTGCAGAGATGTAGTCTGGAAATAAACATTTCTATTTTATCTTTATCAATAGATTAATTACTGCTACCCATAGAAGGACTTCAAATTAATCAGACTTGAAGAAGTTTGTTCTATGGGACAAAATATTTCCTTACATTTTTCTCACTCTAGTGAAAAACGGGGGTTTTAGGCAGAACATTTGTTTCAACACACCTCAGTGTTGCAGTATAGGTTTATATTGTAATGTAAATTGAAAGGTATTTTAATTTAAAAAAAAAGGTAACTTTCAGTATGGAAAAGCTATTTTATAGCCTAATGTTTTGCAGCATTTAACATCCTGTGTGAAATGCCAGGTCTGTAACAATTTAATAGAAGCTACGTTTGTGTGAACACCCATCTGAGAAGATATTGTTGAAGTTTCAGTTCCAAAAAGCATTTTATCATTTACAAAAATAAACCTTAGTGTATTTAGAATCTCCACAACAGAATAAGTGGAACCACTCAAGATATCAACTGTAGCTACCATTCCTGCTGTTAAGCTGCTTATAAGAAATCAACATCATTTTGCATTTGATGCAAAGAATAATAAATACAGTGTTGTTAATCTTTTTTTTTTCCTGTTCTAGGGCTTTACACCCTTTGTCACATCTCAAAAGTCTTGTCAAAGAGAATAGTACCCAACAAGAGCAGACCTGTGATTGTGAAGAAGAGAAACAAGAACATGAGAATGATCTGTGAAGCTGACACCTGAATATCGTGGAATTCAAGTAATTTGGCAGCTGGTTGGAATGATTTTTGAAAGCAGCACCAGTGTGTGTTCTGAAAAATGCTAAATTCAGTATTTCTGTCTATATTTCTTTTCATTAATTACTTCAAAGCTTAATTAGTGCTTCCAGTAGGACCTAACACCATGTGACAAGCGATACCACTTTTAAAAGGATATCTAATTGAAATAAAGTGAACCTTTTCATGCAAGAATCTCTGTGTGTTTATAAAAAATCACCAAAAAAATCAAACTTCTGGCCACTTCTTGTCATTGCTTCATGACCTGGCCTGTTAGAAACTGGGGGGAGTTCAATGTCACGTGTGAAGTGAAGCAATAGCAGAATTACATCATTTTTTCAGCACTGGTTTTTCTAACGGGATTGAGTTGAGGTAATTGTACTCTCCTTATTTCCCTGACTTCAAACTTACCAACTAGACTGTATCAGAAAGTGTCTGAAGTACTTTTGTCCTTTCCCATCCCAGTTAAGGAGAGAGAAAGCACTTTTTTAGAGGCATCAAGTTTAGGAGCACAGAATGTTTCAGCTGGACTGATGTGACAGCTGGTTCTCTCTGTTAGTGCCAAATTCTAACCTCCCTTCCATTTTTCTTGGCTTTAGAGCATCTAAAAATCTTTCAGTGGGCTTGAATGAGCAGAGAAATAATAGACTTTATTTCTTTTTTTCAGCATAATTGAATAGAATTAGCTTGTGAAAGCCACTGATAAGCACTGGAACTTGTGCCGGGGCGAGGAGTGGGACTTAACCCACAGCAAGTTGAGAGACAGAGAAAAGCTGCAAGTAGCAAGTTGAGAGACAGAGAAAAGCTGTAAGTAGCAAGTTGAGTCGTGACTGGAAATACAGTGACAGAACACTGGGGAAAGGAGCCTTTGGTTCCTCTTCTGGGGTTTATGTAACGTCGTGGTTTGTGCCAGCAGTGAACGAAATAAGGCAACACATCTTTTACAGTGAAGTGTTTCCTTTTAGGCTGGCTATTTTTAGGTACTGGTGAGAAAGCAGGTATGTGAGCATGGACTACTTGGGAGAATTGAAACAGAAACCAGAAGAAAAAGGAGGAGGAAGATGAGCTACATATTTTTCCCCATCTTCCTGTTAAGAATTAATATAGAGAGAAAATAGCAAATGACTTCATTTTTATGACAGTCACAGCATCATGAGAACAGAGCGACACATCCCTAATATATCAGAATGGGTTTCAGACAGATTTTATGGGGCTCTCTCAAATGATCTGACGTCAGAGGACAGCAAATGAAGTTATTCCTGTAGGAAAACTTCCGTGCAGAAGCTTTTCTGAAGCATCACGATGCTGAGACACGACCGTGCAAACCAGCTGATGCTGTGGGTGTAACTGTTCTCTGAATTCAGGCAGTCTCTGTTTCCCAGAGGTCATTTTATCAAAGCCCTTCAGAGATGCAAGGAGAGATGAGGTTTTTTTCCTGACGTCGCACACGTCCGAGCGTGGATCGTGATCAATTTGCTCTACTCGCTCTCCTCCCTGGGTGCTGTGAGTAGTTACACAGTGAGGGTCTGCTGCTTCACTGGAGCTGATCCACCTCTGGTTCAGCACAACCAGCGTGGCACTGCCCAAGCTCTCCTGCTTCTGAAGGAGCTTGTGCCTCTCGCTCACAGTAGAAACGTAGGTTTGTTCATCCAGGTGCACGGATACTCCATGGGGTGCTGGTAGCATGAGCAAGGTGGACACAAAGCAAGATTTGATGCCCTGAGAGTATTTAGAGGTTCTACCACACACCCCTTGCATCCTGCTGCACCTCCTGCTCCCCTAGAACTTCTCTGGGTGTTAGGGCAGAGTTTATTCACTAATTAGAAAGGATTTTTCATTAAATCCCCCTTGGACAATCCTCAGACCTATCTGTATTTGAGATTCTTCATTCTTTGGGAAGGATTTTTTTATATTCCCCTCCAGATATTTCTCCTTTAGCAGGTTAATGTACTTTGATGGAGAATTTCAGCACAACTGTTTTGTTTCTTTGTTTTTTATGACACCCTGTAGATAACCACTGAAAGTATTCTTGGCATTACTGAATATTCCCATTTCCTAACTCTGTATTGGTATGAAAGGCTTTGATCATGGAGTAGGTCCATGCTGTGAGGTGCCAGGTAAGGAAGCATATGAAACTAAGCAACAAATGAGTGACACTTCCTAGTTGTAAGCAATAGAAATTCAAATAGAAATGGAATAAGGTGTTTAAAAGTAGCAATAAAGCACCATTATTAGCAAGTGGAGACAACTGGTCTCACAGAAAAATAAGTTTTTAAAATGATATCAAGATTTTTATGGCTATTAAAGAGTATTCTAAAGGATTCTTTATATATCAATCGAAATAAAGTAGCTTTTTGGATCTAGGCACTAGGCAGTTCTTGCAATTGTAGCTGGAATTTAGTTTGCTTTTAAGTTAGAATAAACAAATTGCCACACGGGGAAGAATACCTGAATAAGTAAATCAAGTCCCAAACAAAAATAATTGCCACGTCCACGACGTCAGAGATGCTCTTGTCCTTGAGAAAAGGGATTTTAGTGAACTCCAATCTTAGTGACAGCGGGGAAAACCAAAAAGGCAGCGACCGGGCTTTTGAGGAAACACTAAAACAAACCAGCAGGACTGAATAGAAGGAAAGTCACCCTTCCTCAGCAAGTGACAAGAATTGTTTGCTAAGGATGTGCACAAATATTTGTGATTCTGTGTATTTGCATATACAGGAACTATTTTCTGAGGAGGGCACTTCCTGAATTGGGGTGTATATATATCTCTCAGCAAAACGGAGCCGAGGGAAGTCGGGGCTCTGATGAAGATAAGGATCGTGCTCTTCGATCGGGTGAAGATCCTCTCTGTGGTAAGGCTATGGCTTGGCAGGGTGGGTGGAAAATAGGTGAGATTTTTTGTCTTGGGCATTTTTACCCTTTAAAGGCTTAATGGGAGAGTCTGCTGTGATACCAGTCTTGGAATGGACCGACAGCGGTTATCTTTTCCTCTGTAACAGTCTATTTGCATTAGGAAATCTCTCAGCATCACTCTTCACACTGATACAAGAAGGTGCTGAGATAGGCAAACTTAATTTCAGGCTCCAGATACCACGAGGACTGACAGTGCTGCCAGCAGAGGGTTAAACTGGGTCGAGTTTGTACCTGCTTTAGTCTGAAAAAGAGGAGCTGAAAAACCGCAAACCTTGTAGCCGCTCATTATCCATCGATTAATTCTTTTCCTGCGTAACTCTGATACCACCCAAGAGGTTGTATTTGTTTTCCAGGAGGATGCTTATGCATTCTCACACATATATCTAAATATCTGGCATTGTGAAAGCCTTGAAAATCCTGAAGTATATTTTCCTTCTTGTTGGTCACGGATTTTGTGACCCACCACGGCTTTTCATTTGTGCCCTCCCTCAAAATATTAGGTCAGCCTGAGAGTTGTCAGGGCTCTCTCTCTGCAGAGAGAATGATGATGAGAAGTGCAATTCTTGTTAGGAATTTGGGGGAAATGAGGGAAAAAAAGTTTCATTCCTTTTAATTGACCTGATCCTGCTGTTGCCAATTTGAATGGCTGAGCTTTCCCAGCTCTTCCAGAATGGAAAAGGCAGGACTGCTGTTAAAAGTATCTTTATGGTAAGAAAAGCATGGAAAAGCCAGAGTGTTTTTCTGTTGAGGACCTACCTCCAAAGGATAAGAAGGAAAGAATGTTTTTGTAAATAACTGACAGGATAGTTTGCCTCTATTTAACCATTTGTTGGGAAAAATAAATTGCATCCAGACTATCAGGAGTATTTTTAGACTAGTATGATGTCAGGTTTTGATGCAGAAGGAGAAGGTTAATATAAGAATTTTCTTACAAGGTTTTCGAGATCTTTAGAATGGAAAATAGGAAGAACAGAGAAAAGCAACTCCAAGAAATTCAAAGGTCTGTTTGCAAAAGCTGATGAAAAGAAGTGTAGGAAAAAGGTGCTCAGGCGTTTGGCAGTTCATAAAAATACATATATTTAAGCTATATCCTCATAGGAAACAGTGAAAATGAATGTGTCTTGTAGTCCTCAATGGTCTTCAAGAAGGAAGCCTGCTGGAAATAGCCAGATTTGTCCCCAAAGATGAGTCATTTTGGACTTTGGGCTTTTTGGAAAGTCCAAAGCTTGAAGGAGGAAGAGCTGTCAAAGGTAATGAAATAAGCCCTTACTGCTTAGGATAGCAAACAATAAGTGCCCTGCTGATCTAAGAGAGGACAAAGGAAAATTTTGGTCCATGGCCTCCCTGCAGAGAGTAGTAGATGATGTCAGGGAAGGTGTAAGTTTACTTAGAACATCAGCGGGCGATGGGAAAACTCAATTGATGGGTCTCACATGAGGTACCTGTGTTCAGTGGATGACGTCTACCAGCAGGAACACCGAGCCCTTGGAGAAGCAGCCAAAGCTATCTTGGAGTTACCAGAAACATTTAGAACTCAGTGTGGTCCCATAAGGGTCTGTTTTCATAACGTGGTGGAGTTAGAGACGGTCCAGAGGAGAGTGACTGAAGTGATTGTGGAGATGGAAGTGTTGCCAAGTAAGGAGAGACTAAAAATGCTCAGACCTTCTGCTCAGAGAGGGGAACGTGGGTTTGATGTTGAGTACAGAAATGTAGGAGGCCTTAAAGAAGCTTAGGACCGAGGAGTGCTCTTGGTTGTAACCAGCAAGCAGTACACTTAGGAAGTCAGAGAAGTACCAGCAGGTTCAGAAAAGAGTAAGTGCTTTTCATAGAATGAAATCTAAAGGGAAGAGGCTTTTCCCTCTAGCACCTCGCATCCAACAGTTACACGTGCTTGTAAAGTAGGAAAGGTGTAAGCTGGGAAGAGTAGCCAGTCTCTGCTCTCCCTTACCACTTCCTAAAGTCCTGTCAGAGAAAAACCACTGGGCTTGGACATAGTGGTGCTCTCACCTAGTGGGGCTTTCCCAGTGTAGCGAGGCCCATTGCGGCAGGGTTAAAGTGTGACGGTTCTGTTGCGGGAAGAATGATTTAGCCTTGTGAAAACCTTGTTAACAATAATAATATGTAAGCCAGGAAATGGGTTGCCAAAGAAGTTCTGGAACTTTCAACCGTTTTTTGTGGTTGTAAAAGTTGATTACACAACCAGCCAAAGCTGTACTTTAAATATATGAGGTTCTTAACATAGGTAAAGGAACTCAATGACCTCTGCTTTGGTTTTATTCCCCCCTCCAAGTATTTGAAGCTTCGGACTCTATCTCATTGTCATGTTGAGTCTTAGGGCTCATGTGATCCGTGAATAACGTTAAGGCTGGATGTGGAAATTGCCAGGCCTTTCTGTTGCACATCACTGCAGAAGAGCCTTTTGCCTTGCATCACATTTCTGCACGGTGGCACCACGCTGCATGCCATCCGTGTTCCAGCGCAGAAGGGGATGAGTCAGTTCCCTGGACCCTGTGACATAACTGAGCACATATTAGAATTCACCTTTCTGTTGTTGTTGTTTTGGTGTTTTTTCTCATCTTCTGTGGGCTCATCTCTTGCAGCTTTCCTAAATGGATAACCAGGCGTTTGAACTGCACGGAGAGAGGATACAAAGTTCTTCCCCAGGAAAAGAGTGGCCGAAGAAAGAGGTACCAGTCCTTTGCTTTTGCAGTGCTATCAAAACGTTCTTAACCGAGTCGGTCTGAAGATTATACCCTTGTTGTGTAATATCACCTAATCTTATACCATTAAGAAGGTCCTGCAGAAAAGCAAAGCTGTAAAGGTGTTCGGTTGCTAAGGTCCTAAAATAAATACACAGCTCCAGGCTCTGATCTGTGAGACACAATTTCCTGGCCCCACCTAAGTTAATAGCTAAATTCTTTATCTAACTTTAACTACTGGACAAAGTCATTATTGGAGGATTCCCCATTGACTTTAACAGAAAGAGATACTTCAAAGCTCACAGAATAGCATCATAAAATCATTGAGGTTGGAAAAGACCTCTAAGATCCTCAAGTCCAAACATCTACCCAACATTATCACAACCACTAAACCATGTACCTCATCGTGTGGTAACGTTGAGTATCTCCACTCAGTTACACATGACTCAACTGTTTCATTTTTCTTTTTTTTTTTGTGGTTGGTGGGTTGTGTTTTTTTCCCTTGAAAAAAGTAATTCCCCATCATTTTCCTCTGTGACCTGAGTGCTACTGTGGTGATAGTGAATTGAACCCCAGCTTTAGAAAGGGACTCATTTCAACTGGAGAAAAAATGATCACCAAATAGAGCAGGGTGATATTTGGAGTGCTTCTCTGCTGGCATGAGAGATGTGTTTGTAAAGAGCTTTTGTCAAACAGATTTATGGAAAAGGTTGTTTTAAAATCAGCAAGTATTCCGTGTTTCTGTTTTTTTCATTTCTGATTGTCTAGCTAAATAAATCAACATTCATAGCTCATTTTCAAGCACTCGCTGTCCAGAATATCAGGCTTTTAAAGGCAGATCAAGCTGTGCACCCAGGATCAGTAAAGAGTTTGAAAACTTTGGGCCAGAGGATACAGTCTTTATTCATCTGAAGCTGCAATTTCATCAGCAGCAGTAGTAAAGGGACAGAAAACACTGAATATCCTCACCGAGGTGATGCTTCATGGTGCCAGAAGTGCCCTGGCCTCCTGCAAAGAACTTGTGCTCTTCTTTGTGCCCAGTTATTCCCCTCCTGAATGGCCACAAAGGAAATTTTCAGTCAAGAAACGATGCCCAGAGCAATTAGTACAGACAGAATTTCCCCATCCTGGCTTGTCTTCTCCACTGTCAGGGAGCTGGGCCACCTGAGATGTGACATCAAGCAGAGGCAGCATTTCTGCCTCAGAGGTGAAGGTTTGCCGGGAGCTGATGCTTCAGGTCTGCAGTGGTTTGTGATATACATCAGAAACAGCAGTGAAAAGAAATCTTCAAGCATTCCATCTCTAATCTGGGGTGGGCTTTTTATTAATTTCAGGAAAGAAAGGGCAGCTGGTCCCTCCTGAAAGTCTTTCTAGTTTGTCTCTTGGCCTGCGTTCTCACCACGGCAATCGGAGTGCTGATCCTGTCCCTGGTCTACGTAAACAACACGGCCTATAGGAGAGAGACCGGTGTTCAAGACGATGCTGCATCCACCCCAAAACCTGATGAAAAAGCTGTGGATGTGAAATTCCAGTTCTTGAACCATCTGGGGAAATCCAAGGTAAATTGGTCATCTTGTGCAGTAATATTCTGGCATCGTATAGAGAAGCTGAACGACTTAATGTCACCTATTTTTTAACAAGGCTATCTCATCACGATGTGAGAAAGGATATAAAAGATTGTGAAAAGTGACTAAAATCCGGAGAGAATCCTCACTGAGAATAGCAACAGGTCCCTCCAATATTGCCCAGACCAAGAACTTTCTGAAATATTTAGGGATCGTTTGGTCATCGCTGTCCACAGTTAACACAATTGCCCACAGTTAACACAGCTCTCTGCTCTCTCTAACTTGGCAGGTCCATAACTACCCAGGAGGTGAAATTCAGTGGGCAAGATTCAGGAAGGACGTAAAGGATTATCAAAGTGAGGAAGAAATGGAATTTGGGAGAAGTATCAACAGCCATCGCTCCAAAATGACTTTTGGAACCTTACGGATCAAAAGCAAAGGGCTTCGGGCTCCCCACTGGCATTTTAATGCCAACGAGCACGGCTACGTGCTACAGGTATTATCTGATGATTTTAGCTTTCCCTAGTGGTTTAAAGCACTGTGTATGGATAGAAGATGTGCTAGATGTGATAGAAAATATGAAAAAAATAACCCTAATTCCTCCTTGTTTATCTCCTTTGGCCGGGGAGACCCTCACTTGAGACAAAACCTCAGATTTTTGAAATTCAAGTTTCAGTGAAAATAAAGAAAATGAAAAAGATAAACTCACTGTGAGGAGTTAAAGGCAGCATATTAATCTGAAACCCAAATGATCTTTCTTTGGCAACACAGCTACTTAGCTATATCTCAGTTATTAATTTATTTCTAAGAATAAGTCTTCCAATTTTGATCAGTGTAGAGCTGAACAGCACAAGCTGGATGAGGGATCCTCCTTGGAGTAAGGCACCAAACACCAGGTTTTGGTCAAAGATGATTCCTTTATAGCTGTTCACAGCATCTTTAATAAGAAATGTTTGAAGTATGAACAACATGTATTTGTCACATGTGCCTTAAACCTTCTAAAATGTTGCCACTTAAAATGCTATTCTGGATTTACGTTCACAAAGGCTTGTTAGAGAGTGCATCAGGATCTGTTTTTTCCAGACATCATTTAAATGATTCAAGGAACAAGTGTCAGGACAAGAGGAAACAGCTTCAAGTTGCCCCAGGGGAGGTTTAGGTCAGAGCTGAGGAACAATTTTTTCATGGCAAGGGTTATCCAGGGCTGTCCCAGGCTGCCCAGGGCAGTGGTGGAGTCCCCATGATCCCTGGAGAGGTTTCAGAGATGTGGAGCTGTGGTGCTGAAGGCCATGGGGTAGTGGTGCCCTGGCAGTGCTGGGGGAATGGTCTGAAAGGTCTCTGCCAACCTAAACAATTCCCTGACTCTGCGATTGAGTTGCCACATACAGATTAAATGAGAACACTTCCATTCCAATCATTAAGTTCTGATTC
This sequence comes from Actenoides lindsayi, assembly GCA_025331215.1. Lineage (NCBI taxonomy): Eukaryota > Metazoa > Chordata > Aves > Coraciiformes > Alcedinidae > Actenoides > Actenoides lindsayi. The sequence goes on from WTSP01013089.1 coordinate 29,145, forward strand.
TGTGACAGGGCTCTGCCTGGATTGGAGTGATCGGTGCAGATGACAGCGTGGTTATCACGTACAACGTCACGGCTGGGCAGGTCATCTTCTTCCCTAGAAACACTGTGCACTGGATAAAGAATGTGGGCTCAGAAGACTGTGTGTTCCTGCTGTTCTTCACCACACACGAGGAACTTCAGACCTTGGATGTAGATGACGCGTTCTTCTCCACCCCGGAGGATATAGCAGCTAGAGCATTAAAGGTCTGTATGATGGGATGGCCAACCTCTATCTAGTCTTCTACACCTTATCATCACAGTCCAGGTGCTCTCCCTCTATTTTTTTGGAGAGGATCCTCCCTCCCTTTACTGTTCTCTTCAGTCCCATCGGTGCAGAAGGATTACACATGTCCTTCTCGTAACGCTGTGCTGCCCTTTGTGCTCCTTTATGCACCAAGAGAAAGAAATCGTGATGCTCTCTCCAGGAAACTTTTTCTCCTCTTCACATCTATCCCCAGTTCATAGAGAATCCTCTGTATTTCCAAGGGTGGAAGGGAAAAGAAGGGTGCAGCCCAGAGCTTATTTCTTTGATGAATTTTGTGGTATGGAAAGGTCTCGTAGGAAACTATCTCCTTGTTCAAATGGATCTCATTTGAACTGAGTGGTTGGCAACGTCACAGAGTTTCTGCTGGGTCTGAGCACTCTGCATGATCAAACACCAGAGCTGCAATAGACCTTCCCACCCTGAAACAGTTAGATGGGAGACAGCTCAAGCTTCCCTTCTGCTCCAAATCTCTGTTCTGAGAAGGAAGGGCAGAACAAAAGAGAATACAGACAGGGCAAGGCAGTTAATGAGATGAGGTGTGTCCACACGGCAGAATTTGTCTGCCAGCAGGAACTACGGTGGGTTATTCAATGAAGCAAACCCTTCATTCTGTGGTTTGCTTCGTGTCTGTCAACTTCCTGTGCATTGTGTGTGTCCCGCAGCCACAAGGTGGAGTTAACTTCATCAGGACGTTCAAGAAGCAAGCAGAAGATCAAGCGGTTAACCTCCCGCCAAACTTAGATGAGCTCGTACAAAATGCCAGCTATGTGCAGTCTCCAGACAACCTGGTGTGGCAGTACTTCTACAATCTCAAAGGTACGTGGGATGGGAGAGCTCTCTGTGTTTCCAGAAGGGGAGAGGAAGGGACCTGGAATCAATTATCTGAAACAGGAGTCAAAAAGTGTTATCGAGAGACGACATCAACAACTTAACGTACACCTAATGACAACCCCCCCCCCCCCTCTTCTTTCCCAAAAAAAACTTCCCCACCCACCCAAAACTGCTTTAGCCGGCTTTCCCAAAACCCCCT
>WTSP01013090.1:0-40031 GCA_025331215.1 Actenoides lindsayi
CAGGAGCCCGGCCGTAAATGGCGCGGGTGATGCCGGGAGGCGGGGCAGGCGGCGGGCGGGCGCGGGGAGCGGGGCCGCGCTCGGGACTTTGGGAACGCTCCGGAGCGGGGCCCGCGGCCGATGCCGGGCGGGCGACCGCGGCCCGCAGGTGAGAGGGGTGCGCGGGGGCGCTCTCCGGTTCTGCCCCGCTCGGGATCCCGGCGAGGCCGAGGGCCCTGTGTCCTGCGGGGCCTCTGCGGCCGGGGGCCGCGGTCCAGCTGCGGCGGGGAGCGGGGCCGCGCTCCGTGGGCAGTGCGGGGCCGGGGCGGCAGGGCGCGGGCTCCGTTTCTGCCGGGGGGGGGTGCTGCCCGGAGAAAGGGAGCGCCGTTCGCAACGGGAGGTGCCCTGCGCGCGGGAGGGGACGGAGGTGCCCCGGCTGGGGGAAGCAGAGGGGAGGCCGGCGAGCTGCGGCGGGGGCGGACCTGGTGTGCGAGGGAGGAAAAGAGGCGGGCCCTTTGCGGCCGGGAGCGCTCTGCGAGGGGGAGGAAAGAGGGGTGCGCTGTCTGCGGGGGGAGAGTGGAAGCCTGCCGTGCCCCCGAGGGGTGTGAGGTGCTCGGGGAGAGGAGGTTAGCGAGGGCAGGCACGGGGAGCTGGAGGGACGGGAGGTCCCGGCTGGAAGTGGCAGGGAACAGAGCGGAACTGACCCGGCCGGGGGTCCCGGCTGGAACTGGCAGGGAACAGCGAAACTGACCCGGCCGGGGGTCCCGGCTGGCGGTTTTGCTCCGGGACCGGCTGTCGTGCTTTGTGCCTCTCTGAAAAAGTGTCTTCGGCTCCCCCTTTCCAGGCATTGTTTTGCAGTCGTTGTAATCGTTTCATCCCTTCCCCCGACCATTTCTGCTCATCAGTGTTTATTGTTCCCTGGTCTTTAAATAGGCCGGTTGAGATCTGGGTGGAGGAAGGAGTTTTGGGGATTAGTTCTGAGAGGCAGCCATTAGCCATGGGTATGTAGCTGTAGATCGAAATTTACTTGCCGCTTTCCTCTTCTCCCGGTTCCGGTAAATCTTAAGCCAAGCTCTGTTTTTACTACACGCTGTTCAGGGCTTTTTGCCTCCATATGAAAAGTGCGACATTAACTTGAGAGCCCTTGGAGCCTTGGCTCAGGTCCTTTGTATAATTAGGAGATAGAAGGTGCACATCTCTTTCAGTTTCGTATAGCAAAGGGCTCCTTAGCTTGTATGTTCTGAATGTTAATGAAACTGATGCTGACTTGGACCTGCTGTGAAGTCTGCATCATAAATATCTCCATTACCCATTTAAATATGGCTCATACATCTGAATAGAATGCCACAGAGAAGTCTTCCTTATTCTTTCCCCAGTGAGCTACTCATAGAGATAATGCTAATGAATAACCTTCAGGGCACTCTCCCCACTTCTCTGATTTCATGGTAAAGCCTGTCCTGCAATCCTCTTTAATACTAGAATATGCTGCAGAGCGTAGATAGTAAAAAAAGTTTGGGTAGTAACTAGGATTAAATGTTATCCTGAATGCATTTCTTGTGATGTCTTTAATTCTATGATTTTCAAAATCGTGTTTCTAAACGTTTCCCTGCACTTCTGAAGTTCAAAAAATTGTAGTGAGCTGCCAACACAAATTAGCATGCTGCTCTGCTTCAAAGAAGCAAGACTGTTTCTAGTGAGCCTTGGCTTGACACCAGGTGTCAAAAATGAATTCAAGTGACTTTGCCCCAGCCAGCACTTCTTTGCATTGTTATTTGAAAGAGTTTCTTCTGCTTTTCCGCAGGAGATTCCTAAATGGAAGCTCATCTGAGGCTGTAGTGCAACTGTACCTAATCTGTAGTCATAACAGTGACTTAGAGACTTGTGTGACTTCTGTTGCTGGCACAGCTTCTGGTGATGCTTGGCATGAAGCAGATCAGCAAACTTACATCGCCCAAAAAAAAGGGTTCTGAGACTCCCTGATCCAGTTTGCAGTGTGGTCCCACAAATGGTAGCAGAGCATGTCGGTGGGGAGATGATGAGCACTGGGATCATCTCAGACAGCCTGTGAGGATTTGGCTCACTTAAAGCAGGGCTGAGTGGGGTGAAGCAGAGGGACGAATATGTTCAGCTGCTATCACTACAGAGGCAGTGTGTGAGATTGGTGATGAATCCTTTATTAAACTCTAAGGGGGCTCAGTGGGGAAGAGAAATGTAGCTGCTGCAGAAAGGGCTTGTGTGCTGGCACGTGAACGGGCTGGAGGCACAGTGGGATTGACCATACAAAGTAAAGACTTGCTTTCCCCCCCTGAATTCTAGCATCTTTAAGTGTGCATATTTTTTGCTTGTTTTGCAACAAACTAAGAAAAATGTTGGAATTCCTTGAAAAAAAAAAAAAAATTAAAAGAATCAACCTATGTTATGTTGAGTTTGAGTGTACCATGATACCTGTATACCTTTTCTCTGACAGTGACGATCGAGCCCAGGGTGTCTGCATCTAAAGGCATAATCTCTGCTGTCTGAATTGAAAGTTCTCATGATGTTTCCTCAAGGGCTATATGTTCTTAGTGTGGTCAAGCTATTAGAAAGGGGTAATTAGTCCACACTACAAATAAATGTGTTAGTGGAGACTCCAAATGAATTTGCAATGTGTTCTGCTAGGAGTGTTTCTACTAGCACTATTATATCACCTCCACAAACACCACAAGCAAAGCTGTCAGAAATGCATTGCTTTCTCCTGGTTGTTACACTGCTGAAGTAGCTGTGATGCTTAGTACATGGTTTTTGGTTTGTTTTTTTTTTTTCTTTGCTCTCTTAGTTGATAAATCTGTGCTGGTAAAACTTTCAGAGAAACTGCACTATGGCAAAAATTGAACCATTATGAAGCGTTTGTTTTAAGAGCTAGCAGCCTCGGACTGTTCAGTGTTTGGCTCTTTCACTGTATCAATAGTTCAGAACTTATCTAATAACGCTTAATAGCTTATGAAAGTCATCTTCGATGGCCTCGGGCTAGGTTCACAGGGATGGATGCCTTTATCACAGATCTGGCGTGGTGTATATGGGTGTCAGTGTGAGTGGGAAGTAAAAACTTAGATAGGGCAACACATGTTCTGCTTTCTTTTCAAAGTTCTCTGCTTTGAGCACTTTTATTCTCACAGCTGTATCAATTGTCGGAATGCTATTAACTATCTGTGATGCAACAACTTTCTTAAAAGTAGGAGAGTGGAGCTTTATGGATAAATGAAAAGTGCTAGTGTGGAAGAAACCTTTCATAGTATATTTGCTTTCTTTAAGCAATGTGTCTTTGGAAAATTAGCAAGTAATTAAGTAAGGTTAGTAGTCTCTGGAAGAAAAGGCATGCTTTAAGTGGGCAGTCAAGTTGGCGGTTTCACGTGAATTACTTTCCTAAGAATTTATCTCTAAGGGTTTTATACAGTAAGTATGTCAAGGTGAAAGCACACCTATGCTGTTTAGTGCAGATAGCTTGAATCCTGTGTCAGAAGGATCCAACGAGGGAACTTAGGTGTCAGTGACTTGAGATGGGAGATACAGAGGATTCCAATGTGGGACTTGGTATTGGTGGCAAGAGTGTTTCATAGGAAGGTTTCTTGGGGATACCTTTTGGATTGTGAGGTAAAAAAGGATCTGTTTGAACCCAAGAGGAGTTTGCAAGCTGAGAGAAGATTTAAGTCTGACTCCTTTAATTGACCTGTGTGTCTCAGAAGACTAACAGTAGGAAAATTCTAAAGATTTCCCTTGTTCAATGTCCTGTAGTGAATTTGATGTCTTCCATGCCTCTTGTGAGAAGCTGTTTTTAAAGGAATCGGGTATCTTTAATTTTTTGAAGAATGCATCAGCTATTGATTTGTGGTCAGTGTTTTTGCTGTGAGAAACATATAATTTTGTTTCCTTTTGTGGAAACAGTGCTTTGTTGTAAATACTAATGACACTGGTCATGTGATTTCTTGGGGCTTTTGTTTTAACTTCTTTGTGATTGATGCAGCTGCTTGGTGTTGTGTTCTGTAGTTGTGAAATGTGTGAGATTTGTTTGGCAATGCCAACACGCTCTGTTTCTAAAGCTTTTTCTTAAATATGAAATGTTTGAAATAAGAGAAAGTGGAAGTGGAAATGAAAATAGATTGTGAACAGAAGTTTTGCTTTCAAAGAAGTTTTCAGAGCTTTTGCCCTGACTTGTAGTTGCTTAAATTTTGGGGAAAACTTAAAAGCTTTTTCCACTTCTATATTAAAAATACCCATCAGTCTTGCTAGGCGTCCCCATGCCTACTTGAACTGTGAAGTTCTGTGTTCTGCTATTTCTTGCCGAAGGACCCTGCTCTGGAGGGGTGCTCGGGCACCTAGAAGGCTATTGACACAGCAAAACTGCTCATGTTTTTTTGTGCAGGTGTGGATGGGACCAGAAGTGAAACTGGCTGTCAGTAGTCAAAGCCGCAGGACTGTTTATCCTCGATGTGAGACACTTCCTTTGTCTTTCTGCCTGCTGGCATATGCACTTGCTTCTCCTGCCTCTCGGAAAGTCTCTGTATTTACCTGAAGGTAGGAGGTAGAATAAGCTGCTTTAGAATGGAGGTCCCGTCTAAGCTGTTTCACCTTGCTAGGAAAAAACCAGTCGGCACAAAGCATGTGGGAATGTGTTGCACAGGCCTCATGGGTAAAACCAGGGATGGGTTGATTTGAGTACCTGTTCTATCTCCGAGGACTTAAGTAAATGTTTTAACAGATATTCCAGTGCTCTGCATCTAAAACTCTTACGAAGAAAAATAAACTGGGAGGGCCAATGTTATCAGTCTGTATCATTCAGAAATTGCAGACCAGGGTTTAGCAACAGGACAACCGAAAACTGTGGTACATTGTAAATCAGCTTGATTAAACCTCCACCTAGGTACAAACTGTTGTTATGGGGAAGGTGGGGTTCCATGTCATGAAATATATAAAGCAGATTTTTAGGTGTATAAGTGATAATGGTTAAATATTAGAGAGAATCCTGTAGGTTGAAGAAAGGAAGAATAAACATGTGAATTTCAACCCGGTTCTTTTTTCCTGGTTGTTTTTTTGGCTCTCCATGTAAGGTCTTTTCTAGTTTCAAGTTGAAGGTGTTCCACATGCGTTTCATTTAGTGTTGCTGGAACTTTGATTCTTTTGAATAACTGACCTTAGTGGGTGATGCTAATATGAAATACCCAGCAGTATGTTAAGATGATGATCTGAAGTATCCAGCGGGTTTTTACTGTACTGGCACAAAACCCAGCTCTCTCAAGTTGAAGCTCTGTTTCTGTTAGACATTGTTGTTACTATATTTTCTATATATTCTGTACATAATTTTGTAAGAAAGAAATGTGAAACATTTCTTTCAAATTTTGAAGTTTTTCATAACCCTGCTGTGGATTGAAAATGAACCAGAGTTTCATGCTTGGGAGGCAAAATCTGATGCTAGAGGCTTTGGAGGCAGTTTGGTGCTGTAGGTACCTCATCTGATGCATCTCTGGGTGGTCCTGCCTTGTGCTCCTGCTGCTGCTGTTCCCTTGGCAGGGCTAATGCTTACGTGATTGCAGAGTGATTTCTTTTGTGCTGCTTATCTCATGGGAAACTCAACCACTCAGTAGTGTTTTTATCAGTTTGCTAAGTCGCCCTGTGGCTACACCTTGCTATTGCTCTCACAGGTGGAGGCAGGAATGATGTGGCTGGAGCTGACTGGAGGGAAACCAGGACTAATTCTCCTAGCAGATGTTGGGGATGGAGCATCAAACTCAGCAGTGCATGACTGGAGCAGTGCTTCCACTTCAAACTAGACATGTGTCCAAATGCCTTTAAAGAGATGGTCCTGGAATTGCTGTTCTCCAGCTAGCTTTCTATTTCTCTAAGAGCTGAATGATCACATAAATTCATGCTTTCAGTAAAATCTTTACATGAAAGCATGAATTCTACACTACAGTAAGGTGGAGGAAAGCTTTTGTCTTGGTTCTGGAGGAATCAAAGCACTGGCCTGCATCCTTCTCAGGGATGTTATCTGGCTCCTGAAGGAAGCCAAGAGGGAGAAATGAGTTGCTCTTCTGCTTGTCAACTTCCAGCTTCTCTGCCTGACTCTCAAGTAACTTTGGTGTTAGGAAATAGGCACGGTTCTGGGCAAGTTTGTCTGCCCATGGGTTTTTAATATAACAGAGGAAGTGAGTATCACATCCGTTACTTAAATGCATGAGTGACACTAGAATCCTGCAGATGTTGGCATGTATTCTGTGTGTGTATATATATATATTTTATTTTTTTTTAGAATCTGATTATGCACTACAGGGCCCCAGAGTTGAAGACTTGTATTAATAGTTTATCTATCCTCCTGCCTTCCATCTCTGATCATCTTTCTGCTTGCTGCTAGTGAGTAATTTAGTAGCAGCAACTAAAAGTTACAAAATACATATGTGGTTGTATTGCTGTCACTTATTAAATGCTGTATTTTATTGCCTGTTTCTGTTGGAAGCTGTTAACGGGAAGAGAATGTAACCGTTTTTGTTCTCTCTAATGTTCAATTTGTAATTTAGCAGTGAAGTTTTTATCTAGAAATTTAAGCTGGGCTTTTATGTTTCTATTTTAAGCTTATTTTTATACAGTGGAATTGAAGTATTTCCATCAGGGTATAAGCCCTGTGAGATATATTTTATATAAACTGAAGACTTTGCAAGCTTACGCCTTCGTACTGGAAATCATGAGTTAAACACTTGAGCTATGAAAGAATCAAAGGATATACCTAGATAATTCAGCAGTATTGAATCAGAATTTACTAGATTGCTTGAGCTGCTTTACACTGCTCTCTCAGCAGCTGTGCAAATCAGACAAGTCTCTTGTGGCTTCTCACATTTGACCCGTAGGAGTAGCGGTTAAATGCATAAGCATTCGCTGTCTCTGTTCTTCATTAGACTTGGGCAATATAAACCATTGACATCTTGATGGTAGAAGGGCTAATGTGGAGAGTTTTGTAATCTAGGTGAGACTTGGTACCTTATCTTTCCCCTGAGTCTGAAAATTTTGTCCTTAATGCCCAAATAGGGAGTTTTGTTATTTAAAAGGAGAGCAGCTGAGATGATCGTGTTATTGGCTGGCTTGGCGTTGGTGGCGGTGTCACTGTTAACCAGTTACCTTAGTGATGGTGGTGGTATTGCTTGCTGTGGTGGAGCCCAACCTGTCATTTTTTAAGCAAGGTAATCTTTTTCAGAAATGTTTTAGTAGCTTATCTTAAAGTAAGGTTGAATACATGGAGGAGCATTCGGTGAAGCTTATATGGCCCACAATACAACTCCCCTGGCATTTTCTTTTAGTGAGAAGATACTCAGTGAAACTTTTTTTTTCCCCTCCCCTATCACAGTTCCTTAATTTTACTATTTCTTTTTTTGATTAATAAAACAATCTTGCTGATCTATATACCTGATGACATGGACTTCTAGGAAGCTTGCTCTTTTTGACTGATATTAATTATAGGATTTCATATGCTTTCTTTTAAAGAAAATTTTAACCGCTATTAAGAAACTACACTGCATGACTTTTAATAAGTACATCTAAGTTATATTAATACTATTGTATCTGGTCTATCCTCTTAATTTTTCTTTCCCCCTGTAAAATTGATGGCAGTGCTTTCAAGAGCCACAATGGTGGACCAAGACCTTGATGTGATAGTGCTTCAGTGCACAGACCAAAAAATGCAGTTTCTGTTCCCCAATTTTGTTATGCTGCAGTAGTCTGTCTTTCACCTGTTGTTTTTGTGGGGTTTGTGTGGGGTGAGTGCAGCAGAATAACAAAATGGTTACCATTGTAGGCAACACCTTAGTAAGCATGTAGTCTAACTTTAGCCTGTGGTGATTGCGTTTTTCTCTCATTTTTCTCTTTCAAAACTTGTAGACCTGATAGAATTCTCCAGCATCTCTTACCTTTCTGGAAGGGCAAAGGTCTTGCCTGCAGTGTTACTACAGGTGCTCATGTAACTGCCCTGGCTTGTGGAGCTCTGAGTAAATATCTTCTCTGGGAGCTAGAGGAAATTACTTCCCTGGAAGGGGCTGGGCAAATGTAAGGGAAACTTGCCTTCCTCTTAAAATTAATTTCTTGGGTGATGACTTGTGTGCCAAGAGCCCTGGTTTCTTTTGGGATGCTGCAGAGGTTTCTTGTCTGGTTCTGCTGTTGGCCATCATTCTGGGTTTGTAGGAGGAGTAAGTGTTTCAGTGAGGGGTTTGAACTTTACCTCTAGCAGCTGAGGAAATTATGTGAGCTCTTCTGCAGAATGCCAACCAAAATAAGCTGGAGTGGTTTAAACGGCCTAAATAATCACTCTATCAGTTGATCCTGAGTAAATAGGTTAGAATGTACTTAAGAGCAGCTCAGCTGGTAGCCTTCTGGCAGAGAGCAGCTGAGGGTGCTGAGCTTTTCTATGGCACAGCTGTATCTAGAGGAGATCCAAACCCAGGGCAGAGGTTCAAAAGCTAAAAGGCTGCTTGATAGGCAGAAATGTGCTTCTGCCCTGCAAATAACCCTGCGATTGCAAGTGAGGTAAGAGAATCCCAGTTCATTGTCCTCTTAGGGAATGAATGTATTTTCTGGTTAGACTGTAGTGATCTGCTGGTGTGCAGTGAAAGAAGTGATTAAGTTCAAACTTGGTTTATGGAGATTCAGGAGATTACTGTAGTGTTAGCTCTGTTCTGCCAGTGCTGCCAGGCTGATGGGTGTTGTGGGATGTGGTGTAGGGTTGCTGTGCAAGTGTCCTGTCTTCCCCATGTGTGTACAGAGAAGTCCATGATCTGGTTATAACCAGCTCCCATTACTAGCTCAGATTGCTTATTCATTAGTAAAATTAATGGTAGGAGGGATTTGGGCCAGAAGATGTTGCATGGCAACACTACAGTTCTGAAAGTGGTGTCTGGAATGGTGGAAAAATAAATGGGAGGAGGAAAAAAATGAGTGAGTTGGAGGAAAAACACTATCTTTGTAGTGACTTTATTGTTTCAGTGCCATCCCAGATGTGTCTAACAAGTGTGACATTGTTTGAGATTTTCATTACTGAGAGCCTTTCATAAGGCCCTCCACTGTAGTGCTTGTGTGTGTCACTGGAGTAGCCTGACACGGCTTTGCAGAGACAGAGGTTATGCAAAATACTCTGACAGGGGATGGTGGGAAGCCTGGATCTTACACACATATTTAAAGAGCTTCCTGACACCAGGAACTGCTTTCTAACTTCTTGTCTTTCTGGCTTTCTTCACCAAAATGACCTAAGAGGCTTCCTGGTGACTTATCTGTGTCACCCCTGACACATTAATACTCTTAATTCTGGAACGTGTGTCTTGTTGATGGGTGGCATACATAGAAAGGCATCTAGAAATGGCAAAATAATTTGACATGTTTTAAGTAAGAGGATCAGAAGACAGAATGCTTCATGAAATGAGACTCTTTTAGTCTTATTTTACTTTCTCTGATATTCAGGTAACTCCTTTGTTGTAGTTAAGAAGCTTGAGTGTCTTGTGTTTAATTTCTTATCTGTTACTGTTGGTTAACTTGTGGTTTCCTATATGATTTTGTACTTAGTGTTGTTTCATTGTTTTAACTGGATGAATAACTTCAGGTCAGCAAGGGCTTGTAATTGAAAAAATGTTGTTCATTGATTGCGCTGAAGTGATCCTCACTTATTAGTGCTAACTGAATGTGCCGAGTTGCCAAGTGTAATGTTCCAGATTTTTTCTTTTCTGAGAGGAAATGCAGAGGAAGAGAAAGCTGAAAACATTGTTGCCAGCATTTCCTCACTCTGCTTTATGTTAGAATAAATAAAAGAAGTGACTGCCACTGCAAATGACAGTACTGCATTTGGGGGTAACTGGCTGCATTTTTTTCTTTTCAGTTGGAGGCTATCTTTTCAGAATACAAAGAAAATCAGTGTCTCTTCCCAACTTCGGTTGTTCATTGTGGCCAGTAAGATGACTTCAAAATGACCCTGAAACCTTTTGCTGTAACTTTGGACTGTTTCAACTCAATTCTGACTGGTGCTCTTTTTGCAAGCTCAGCCAGATAGCTTCCTACTGTGATAAAACATGTGGGGTGAATTCATGAAAAGCATGCCTGGCTTAGTACCATGATGCAAGGTATTACTTCTGTACCTCCTGTGACGTGTATGTATTTAGGGATTTATGTAAAATGGTGGCTCTACTTCTGGGACTGACTGGTTTAAAAGAAAAAAATTAGCTCTGTCTTTTTTTTCTTTCATGCTATTGTTGAAATTGATTTTTATTTGAGGCTGTGGTCTTGCAGAATTGTGTATACAATACTCTGTAAACATGGAAAAGAGCAGGATGCCACAGATTTGTAGTGAGTGATGTGAGCTTTCCCTTCAGGCAAGAAGTGGGGCTATCCAATTTTCCAGTCACAGTGGAGAGAGAGCTCAAAGAGCTTCAGAAACCAATAGTTAACTGATGGAGATGCTGTACACTGCTGTTCTTTAAAATAATATCTACAGTGAATAATAGTGTGCAAACGTGTGACAGTTTTGTTTCTTTTTCTTTCTCTTCCTGAACCTTGTTCTAGATGTCAAAATTAACCTGGACTACTTGGGAATGGCGAAACATAGCCCTGGGATCCTGCCGTGAACAGTAAGAAAGCTGAGATGCTTTGTGTATGCAAAAAATTCATTTTTTTAATGGCTATTCCCCAGTGAAACTGTTCCTGTTCAGTTAACATAACTAGGCAACACGTTGTGTAGTTCAGTGTGGATGTTCTCCCATCTCTTGATGCAGTTAAAAGGTAGTACAGTAAGTCATAGGGTGGCTCATCTGGGGACCACTTTTTGGGACACAGTTCTGGAGAACTCTGCTGCCAGTATGACACTGGAGGTGGAAAAGCTACTATGGGGGATGCTTCATGAAATTATTGAGGTGGTAGCTGAAGAATGCTTTCCTGTAATGTGTCATTATATTGTGAGGCTCCGTTGTTATCCAGTGTATAATTTTATCAAGACTCCATTGTCACAGGTTATCTTGAGCACAAATTAATTTGAAAAGTGATTAGACAAATTAGTAGAAGAAAGAAATGAATTGTGGAGTGGTAAATACTATGTTTGTGGGAAGCCCCTAAAATGCTGACTGAGGGAAGCTGTCAGAAATGTAGTGTCATGTTCCTGGCATCACTACTAAATGGACTGATGTTAGACAGGTAGCTTGGCTAAATAGGACTTCAATCTGACCTTTCATGTCTGGCTTGTTTGTGGTGTTTTCCTCATACGAAACTTAGCATTTAATAGATGCTGATTAAATGATTTACACTTCCAAGAAAGCAGGCACCTTTAAAGACGTTCCTGAGTGTTGAGCAAAATACTCAAATATTTACGTTGTTGGTAGCCTGAAACTTTCTAGTTTGAAGAATACATAAATATTTGTGTGTACATGCTCTTTTTTTATATAGCCTTTTGCAGATGTTGCAGTAGGCATCCCTAAACTGATGCATTGAAAATTATTCTGATGAATATTACAAGTACAAAACAGATGACTTACGAGAGACTGTGTGGGTGAGTAGCAAGCTTGTGAAGTGTAAATGTTCAGCAGATGCTGTTGATGCTATTTGTCAGCCTTCCCTGGGACAGAAGAGGGCTTTTGTATTGTTAAATATCACAATTTGGATACAGTCAGCTGGAAATGAGCAGCTCTTGGAAACTCTTGTATCTAAACTTTTCACAGTGGTTTAAATGTGTAACATGCAAATGTTCAAATGAAAAATACTTCATTGTCTTTTGTTGAACTCTCTAACCATATAGTGTATAATTCTTCTATGGGGGCAGTGTTTTACCCAGGGCTTTCAAAAGCTGGTTGATATACTTGAAATGTTAGCCACTGTTAGTATCTTGAAATTCTCAGAGCTCTCTGAGTAGAGTAATTGTTGAGTCGTTGTGGATCAAATCATGTAGCCTTAGGTCATTTGTTAGAAGGATTGGTAAAGACACAGGATGCTGTTTAGTCCTTGTTACAGAATAGCATGTGTAACAGGATGCTGTTTAGTTCTTGTTACAGAATAGCATGTGTAACACAAGGAGACGCCCTTAAGACTGCTCTCAGCTTTTAGAGAAGTTTGTAAAGTTTAGCTAAAAAAGATAAGTGTATATATTTGTGTATTATTAAGCAGTTTTGAAATTTTACCAGAATGCTGCTAAAGCTTCTGTTTACTTTGTGATCATGGATGTACTGAGCTGAAAGTTTAAGCTGTGCTGCTCAGAGGTAAAACATTCATTCATTTTAAACTGTGCTATTTGGCAAGCTTCACTGTTTGCAGGGTAAGGCAGGGAACTTCAGGTTTGCTCTAACAAAACCTTGTGATTTTGTATGGAGTTGACAACAAAGGTATGCACTGTCAGAGCGTAATCACACATGTATAGTGTAGTGAAGAGGTATTTTAGGGATGAAAATGACTCCTGGTATGTGCTGGGACATCTAGAATGATCTTGGGTTTTTTGTCCCCTGCCAATCAGTTATCTAAAAGTTGTGTGGCTTCTCCTCTGGCTCTTCTTTTGACACGGTTATTGGAGCCAAAAGAGTTGCACTGTTGTACTAGTGTCCAAGATCCTTGTGTTTGAGAGTTTCTTAATGTTCGTTTCTAGGACAAGTAGCATTAAAAACCCAAATCTCATCTTGGTTGTTAATCCTGTAGTGTTAGAAAATGTCCACATGCTACTAAGGGATAAACTAAATTGCCAACATGGGAAACGCTTCTTACTCAACTCTCATGTCATTTGTTTGGCTTATGGTAAGCCAGTGAGTGGTGTGTTCTATGTTGTGCTCTTCATAGCCATATGACATAGTGTTTCCTGAATTATCAGTTCAGTGTTTGTGTCTTTTTAAGTTATGCTCAAAATATCTAGTTAGAAATAGTTAGGAATAGCTCAAAATCGTTAGAAAACAAAGGCAAACTAATGCCTTTAAGTTGATCGGCAGCCTAGTGTTTGCTTTGCTTCCATGTTCACCTGTTAACAGCACTCCAAAATTAGTAAGCTTGCTGACAGTGACTGATGTTGAAATCATGCTGACTAACTGATCCAGAAGCATTTTTCCCAGGCCTTTATTTGCATATGTAGATTTTTATTTTTTTCCAAGGATGTGGTTTAGATGAAGCCTGCAGTTAAAGGATGTGGCTGATGAAAGTAACAGCAGGTGGGAAGGCTTAGAGTTTAGTGTAAAGTGATTTCAAGGTGGCTTGTTACATGGATACTTCAATGGTAGCTTTAGGAAGTACCATGGCTCTGATAGAAGGGTATGATATAGGAGAGGGGTTTTGCAGCAGAAAATGGGAAAGTGGGCTTTAATGTTTTGAGCACTTTGCTTTTATTGTCAGATAATGTATGCTTGCTATGCAAAAGTCACTTCTGCAGACTGGAAGATTTCAGTCTTCTGAAGGAGACGTTGTTTTACTAGGAAGCTTCACAGGATTTCACTTCTTGTTATCACTTGTTTTCAGTATGGTGTGAACATAACCTTTTCATTAACCTTTCAGAACAGTATTTAGTTGACACCTCTAATGTGTGTCTCTGATGGCTTACACTTCTCAGAATGGAGCTCCTGACAAACAGAAGCAATCCATGTAGGCTAAGAGTCATAAGCCTGTACTTCCAGGGCTCTTGAGAAATAATAATTAAACCCCCTTTTCCAGTCATAACCGTGGAGGCAGAAGCCCATGTTGCCTTGAATAGAGGAGTGGCATGGAAGATGCTTGCTTTGTATTCTAGACATGGATACACAGGAGAATGGGCATTGTCATCGGTAGGGACCTGCTCTGAATTGTGGGTGTAGGGAAAGCCGTAGGAGGACAACAGGCAGATGCCACTGATCTGAACGATGCTTGGAGCTGCAGCTATGCATGAAGAGACAGTGCAAATGTTTGGGCCAAGGGTGGAAGAGACAGAACAGTGCTGCTGTCCAAGCAATAAAGCCAATGGGAACCCAGCAGAGTTACCAACCTGTCAGATCCGTGTGGCTCTGGAGCTGGCTTCTCATTTGTGCTTTCCTGTGCTTTGGGACAGTGGCCCCTGCTGCTGCCTTGTCTCCTCCCTGTGCTGGCACCTTAAACTCACTGGGGTGTTTTATCTGCAGCCTCCTCTTTGTCTCCCTCTACTTTGGTCCCAAGCTGGTATCACTGTGTGTGGAGCTGGTCTTTGTTACGGCTCAGCCTAATGGGAGAAAAGTCCATTGGCTCCCTAGGGCTGGATTATTCTATGCTGTAATTGTTGAAACTCTTGATTTTGAGAGCATAATATATGGGTGTCCAATCTGGCATAGAATGTTCCTGCTGCTTATGGGGTCATTTTGAAGTACAGGTGTTTTCCTTGACTGTGATTTGTATGCAGTGTCTTAGTGGTTCAGATCTTCAGAAAACTTTTTTCTCTTGCTGTATGAGTGAAATGCTATACTGAGAGGCTTGGGTTTTATACATAAAATATTTCTGAAAACTTCTAAGCTTCTGTGAACATGCTGAATCTTGGTTAATCTTGTATTCTTAAAATTGAATAAAATGTTGATTTGCAAAGTACATTAACAAAGGACATTATGTAATTGTGGTTGGCGAGCATGGTGGCCTTGCTTTTGGTGGATAAAACTTCAACATTTAATACAATTGCTAAATTTCCATGTCTTAAAGGATAAGATCTGTTCTGCTACATACAGTTTCAACAGTTTATTGGCTTTTTTTAGGACACTTGAGTTTTCCAAGATGCAGTGCCTTACTTGCCTGAAGAAAACTGCTAGTTTCACTTGTATCTTCTGTAGTTTAAGATATAGGATTTCTTTTACATATGGACTTGATTTTTTTAATTGAAACAATTAAATACTTACATACTTACAGTTTGTAGGTGGAAAATAGTAATGATTCTACTTGTTAGTGTATATAAAATATGACCTGATAATCAATAATTAATACTGCTCACAGTTAATGCAGTTGATGCCTGTTATACAACCTGGGAGGTTTTGGTAATGTCCAGAAACATGTACAAAGTTCATGCTGAAAGCTGCCTACATTGGGCTATTCTACATCCTACTTTTAAGATAAAAAAGCCTTTTATAGATGTATACTTCTCTGTATTTAAAGAGAGAGTCTCTTTTATTATTACTTCTTATTTAGAGATGGAAGCAGCTCTTTTAAGATCAAAGTTCAGTGTCAGGTTAAAAGGGACAGTGCTGCTTTCCTCTGCTCTTTGTGTGGTTGCTCCGTGGGTGCTGGGGAGGTGCAGCTGCCACCAGGTCTCACCTCCCTCTGATGGGAGGCAGGTCAGCTCTACTGGGCACTGCTTGCCTTCGACATCTCTTTCCTGATGAATTGGGCAAGCGGTTGGTTTGTTAGGTTCAGCAGGTGAATGGTAGTTGAGTCAAACTAAGGGTAATGTGGAATTGCGTCCTTCGTTAACGTTCCGAGGCTAGAATTTAGCCTCTTGCTCCTTGTGGATTTAGTCAACAGCCTGGTTTTCAGCAGTTCTGGTTTATTATGGTTTTAATTTTCACTGGCAACCACGCTAGAGAAAGGACTGCATTGGAAGTCAGGCTAAATCGGCATCTTCCAGTTGTTTGATTGCTGAGCACCATTTGAAAACAGCTTGCCTTCTGTAGAAATGCTGTGTTTGCAGAGGTCAGTCCTCTGACCCAACAAGTGTATTTTTCATGTTCACTGTATGGTCCTATGTTTGTCACTGAGGATATGCAGGCTTGTTCATTTAATGGCTTCTTAGCCTGGGCCTCCCACACACCTTATTGCATCATCTTTGACATGTCTTGTGTCACTAATTTGTTATTTCTGAAGACTTGACTGCAGCTGACACACGTAACCCACATAAGTATCATCTATCAACTCTGGAAGATCTAGAGCATTCTGATACAAGATGAAATAGAGGCATCAAACCAGAACAGTTTCACAGAGTGCCCGCTATGCAAGTTGTGTGTGTTGGCATATGACCAACACATGTCATGTTTTTATTTTATGCTCTTGGCATTAGGAGGAGTTTAACTTCTCTGTGAAATGCTAATCAGTGTTACATAGGATTTCAGTTCCTATGAAATTTTCTTCCTAAATTCATGAAGAAGATCATTCAAACAAATGTAATGAGTTATATAGGAAGTAATTGCTCATATGTACTTGCTTTTGCATAGCTGAAAGAATGACAGCAAAATATAACAGCAGCAAGAGCAAACACCACGAACCAAGGAGATCTGAGGAATTTGCACAGCAGTGAGAAATTCAGCCCCCAGCTCCTGGCAGGGAGAGGCGAATTAATGCTGGTGATCAGATTTGTCCTTTCTGTGGACAAAGGGGGTAGCTGTGAAGTTGTAAGTGGACTTGTGAATTTCTCATATTTGTGTGTTGGGAGTGTAGACTCACCAGTGAGAGTGGAGAAGTTCGTAGTATCTCTGTTGTTAAAGTTGAAAACTAAAACCTTTGTTAGTATGAAAAATTTTATTTTTGACATGGAATTTGAACTTATCTGAATTTTTCTGGTAATGAAACTTGGTAAGTATTCCTCATGCAGTTGCTGGATTTTGTACTTTATTTGAAGAAAATCTGAGTTTCCACTGTTAGAACTTGTGTGCATC
This sequence comes from Actenoides lindsayi, assembly GCA_025331215.1. NCBI lineage: Eukaryota > Metazoa > Chordata > Aves > Coraciiformes > Alcedinidae > Actenoides > Actenoides lindsayi. Next base: position 16,569 of record WTSP01013090.1, read on the forward strand.
AGCTTGCCTAGAGCCAGCCACGCAGCTCCAGAGAGGTAGTTTCTTTTGTCCCATCGGCAGTGGTTTTAAGAAAAAATGCCCCAAATTGTAAATAAAAACAAAAAAACAAAATTCAGCTTTCACCTTGCAGTGTCATTAGCTCAGCTTTCTTTCACGAGCAGAGTAATGTGAGCCGATAACAAACCATTGTGCTAAAATTTCTGAGTACGATGGTAGGAAAGCAGTTCATATGTACGTGGTACGTTTTCAACACGTTAGTTTTATGATGGAGTTTTATGGATAAACCATATCTGAGTTACTCAGCAGACTATTTAATAGAGGAAGTTTATCTGAAACAAGAGTCTGTCCCAAGGTGCAGGAACACCAGAATTTAAGGACCACCTTATTCTAGCAGCTGCTTTATTGCTTGGGCAAGTTAGATGCTGTTAAGCTGTTCTGTTTGATACCGTCTCTGGTATGGCACATTTAAAGTATTGCAAAGCATGCACTGAATTTATAATTCATGCTTACAAATACTGTGTGTGATCTCCTTCCACTAAATGTCTAAATCTGCTATAGCAAGATAATTTTAGAAGGGCTCCTAAATTAGCATTGCTTGTGACCTACTCCGTGAAGTCAGAATTTTATTTGTAATGGTTGAGAGCAATTGGAGGGGAGAGGATGATTTGCAGAAGTTTTTTTGTTTTCTGTTATATATAAGCTGACCTGTTTTTTCAAATCTGTTGTGTAGGTTTACTGTTTTGTGACCATATCTAAAAATACTAGTTTACTTTTTTTATGTTAAAAATATTAAGAAAAAGGAATTTCTACTTTGGGCTGTAAATTAATATTGCTTACTTAATTCATGTGGCTACTGATTTTTTTTTAATCATTCACTTATGTTCATCAATGTAAAATATATTTTTAAAAGACCAAAAGTCAGAAGTGTGGCTTTTTTCAGGGTGCTGCATAGTTTACATTTAGCAATGCTTGTTGATAAATGACATCAGCAAACTGAGATGTTACACTTTTTCAGTCCCCTTCAAGCGAGAGTACGAATTCACAAACTTGAATATAGCCTTTAGTCTTCAATTTTGGTTAATGGCTGTAAGATGTCAGATTCTTTAGACATGAAAAAAAATTGAGCAAGGAGTTTATCAGCTACGTTAGATCTTAAAAATGGACCTCATTAAAATTTTGGCCTCTTCTGTAACAATGAATGTGATTACTTCTTGCACATAAATAATTCGAGCTGCTTCTGTCCCTCTTAAAATAAAAGATGGCTTTAATGAGTCACAGCTTCCATTTTAGTAAATTGTTCATGGGATAGGCAGGCTCATGAACAACTGGGTTAAACCAAGAGATTATTTGAAAAATCTAGGGCATGTGCTCTCTCTGCTCACTTGGTTAGTTTTCATAATTCATCCTTGTTTCCACAGCAAAGAGCAGTGTAATACATGCAAATAAGAAGCAGTTTTCTTTCTTTTGTGCTCCTTTTTCTCTGTAATTTTACTGGAGAAAGTTAGTGAAATGGCAAAAAAGTCATATTGTGTGTGAATGTTTAGAATGAATCTTGTTTTGTTTTTGGAAAATCCACGGGATTCAAGAGGCAGATGTTATTTCAGGATATCCCCTGTGACTGCTTTACTTTTTTTCTGTTTGACTACAGGTGTATGAAGAACAGAGGAGATATTTCAACTTATCAGAGATGATGTGGAGAGACACTTTGTGAGTAACTGATGTGTGTTTTCTAAAAAGCCCAAAATGCTGCTATAGGAGTTTTGTGGGTTTTTTCCCTAACTTAGAATGACTGTGCTATTTGCCTAACAGTTTCACTTGGTTTTGAAAGCTGTGAACAGAGAGCCTTTCATTGAAATTGTAGACAGAGCTGATAACTGAAATAAACATCTGGAAGATAGAGCAATAGAATATGTATGGTTTTATAAATGAGTAACTGTGATGCCTAACTTCTCTGTAGTCATCAGTCTACCAAAGGCTTTTACTGTTGGCTAATGAGTATGTTTTAGACATCAGTAAAACCCCCCAGCATTTGGTATATGGGTAACCCTTAGTAGCATTAACTTAGCTCTTCTGTCAAGCTTACAGATGATACCTATTCTACATGACAGGTTATTAGCATTTTATTGTCCTTGTCTAATTTTGGTTGGAAGTCTGATATATTTGCCATAAAGAAGATGAGAATAGTAGCAATCAATAGAAGCTTTCAAGAAAGTTTTCAGTTCCTGTCTGCCTGAACACAGTGATATTCTGGAGCATGCAGCTAAACTACACTCCCAAAGTATTACAGAAAAGGAAGAACCTCTATGATAAGATATAACTGCACCTAAATGAGTACCTAAAATATTTACTTTTGTGGAAACAAGGTCGTTTTTTGTGATCATAACTAGGTGATGCAGTTGTCAGATGTACTTCATAAATATGCTGTGTTTCTAGCACTGTAGACTCATCAGCCAGCTCTTTCCTTCAGGCAGTTTGTCCCAGTATTTCTCTTTTTGCCAAATTTCCAGTAACAGTTGAGAATTAAAGTAGCATATTATTTAGGATTTTCCACGATAGTCTTTGAGCTTTATAGGAATAATGTGGTCTTGAGTGCTTTCTTTTAAACCATAGGCTTTGATACTCTGGAGCTCCTGCTTTGTTCTGATGATAATTACCTAGGAGAATGGTGCCTTTTTGGGCAACTTCAGTGCTTTTCTTAGCACTGCACTCAAGAGCTCAAGTTAGAACTGCTGTTAGCTCAGATACCTCAATTTCTAAATTTTTTTTGCATTTATAGTATTAATGCTACACCATGAACTTTAATTGTCTTTAAATTGAAAAATATCCTCTTATTATAATAGACTAGTAATTGCTTAAACTCCTAGGTAGGAACCAGTTTATGTTCTTGCATGGGATTTGCCTTTTTTGTTACCTAAATCTAAGGAGAAGGTTTTTAAATGGGTTTTAGGCTTCCCTCATCGTGGAGCCTTTTGTATGTTTTCATAGATACGGTTTTGTGATTTGTAGTTTAGTAACTACTTCAACAAAAAATGTCAGTGATGTTTAGTTTCCTCATTCTAGGATAAGGTTTGGCATCTGCAAATAGCAGTTGGTAGTCTGTCTTGCTTTCAGTCAAGAGAAAATCTGCTTCAAGGTAATAATGGCTTGTAGTCATCTTTCCCTTGGCTTCTCCCATGCTCATTTTGCTGGTTCAGAAAGGCTGCAGGAGGATTTCTTTTTAACAGTGTCCTTGCCAGATGCTGGATTCTTTATGAAGCAGCAAGAGAAATCCTTGTGCTGATCCAGCTACCTGGATTAGATCTCAAGGACAGAGCTTCCTTCTGCAGCTTCTCTTTTGGCAGTCCTGCCTCTGACCCAGTAACTCAGGAAGGACTTGGTTAGGGGTCTCTTACTTCCTTAGGCTGCTTGCTTCATGGATGACATTGTTCTTAAAAGTGTCCCTCTTTAAATTCTCCAAACTCAACAACAGATGTCTACTGTTAGTAACAAGGTGAGGGAATATGACCGAAGACTTGGTTTGGCTTAGATTCTTTCATTTCAACTTTCTAGGCTGCTACCTTAGAATGAAGGAGCTTTTTCATAACTACAAGTCTTTACTTGTTTTTTTTTTTTTTAAAGTTCTTTCAACTCTTACTGTAACTTTCTAGAAGGTCTAAGGGTGAATGAAGGAAGTAAAAGTTGTGTGGCCATCTGATCTGTACAGAAACATAAGTTTGATATGCTTTAGACAGGTACAGTGTGTTAGACAAGTACCGTTGTATTTACTTGACAGCTGGATATCACTCTATGGAGCCTGGAGAAATTTGCAGTTAAAGAACTTTACTGCTTTTTTAACAATATATGTATCAGCTTAATAAAATTGGAACATGCTTGATCTCTCTCTCTTTTTTTTTTTTTTCCCCTTTAACAAGAAATATAGTTTAGGTACAAATGTTACAAGTATCAGTCCACATACCTTAAAATATTTTCATAGTGATGCCACATTCCCTGGTAATACATTTTTCTTTGAGTGTATTTATGTCAACTATTTTAATGTGGTAATTTTCAGAAAAGGCTCTGTGAGAAACAGACAATTATTTTGTGGGGCTAGCATTTAATTTATACAGATGGTTTCTGTAAAGGACCTTTCGGTTGCACAGCAGTCAGATTTTCATGGTATTCAGCATATGGCTGGGTCAGGCTGTGCTCTAATACTTAGGAGAGCAGATAAGGCTTACAGCCAGTGACACCCATCGTGAACAGTGGTGGATTTGCCTACAGTAATACTCCCTATGTGTTGGCATAAGTAGCTGCAATAACAGGTAATATCTATCTGGCTAGTTTCATTACTTCTTAGGGGATTATTGCAGGGGTGAATATGGGTGAGGTATAATGGGATAGCTTGTGAATTGAATAGGGTTTAATTCTTGTTGCAAGGTGGAGATGTAGGAACGGGTTCTACGTGATCATAACCTTGGCTTTAACCTCTGCTGTAATATCTCTTTCTGAGAGTAATATTTATACAGCTATATAAAGTTTGTGGGATGTATAATGGAATTTACTATTTACCTGTTACTGTTGCTTTTACCACATTTATTTCTGTGCACTTATGTGCAGTATTTCTGGATAAACGTGGAAAAATGTTTCACCTTTTGAATGCTCAAAGAGCGATCTTAAAAGGGCTTAAAATCCATACTGCAACATAGTCCACCAACTTAAAAAGCAACTTAGTCCACTAAGGTAAAAAGTGAGAATGTACAATAAAAGCTTTTTCATTTAGTAATGTTGTTTCCCACATTGATAAACTTCAAAAATATTAATTCCTAAGTGTACTTAGGTATTAGGAAACTGGATAATATTTAACTTAAAATTGTAGAAATAAAGTACTGCAACCTGAACACAGATATGCACATCCATTCTCTATGCTGACTTTTTTTCCTGACAGACTGAATGAGGGTGCCTCGTTCTACTTGACATCTGACCATGTCTGAGTAAGTCTAATTTGTACAATAGTAATAGGTACTTGAGCTGTGCCCTTGGTAATCAGTAGATTAGGGGTGTATGTGACAAGTTGGACACCGAAGGGACATTCTGTATCTAAGCTATTCAGTTTCCGTGTGAATGGACTAATGGTCCGTCAGTCTTCCCTGATCTTAGTTACCACATAAAGCTTTATGCACTTAAAATAACTGACAGGCAGCAGCTGGTTTCTTACCGGGATTTTTTTTGGTGTGAGGAAAAAGTGGGATCCAAATGTCATGAGTCCTCTTGTCTTTCTGGAGATGATACGGGATTTACATTTACTTTGTATTTGCTGGATTGCTTCTGTATGTTCCTTTTTTTTTTTTTAATGCAGTGCTTGTCCAATAAAACTTTTGTCAGTTTAATCTGTTTCCCCAGTGTGGGTTTATTAAGTATAGGTTAGGTGGTGGTGAGTGAGCTTTAATATGCTGAAGTTGTAGCCATTGGTGACTTATATCAGAGAAAGGCTTTGTGAGGGGTGTAAAATGCAGGTGAAATACAAATCCTTTACAGAACACTGAAGATACGGTAAATCTGTAAGGACTCAAATGTTTTAAGAACACTTCTACATCAAACTGATTTGATGTTTTTTGGCTAACTAATGAGCTTCATATTTTGATTTGTCTTGCCATAAATATGTGAGTTTACATTTGGTTCATTGTGCAAATCCAGGCATGAACCAGTTGATTGGCTGACTTACAGTTCAAAAGAGTATTTAATTTAAAATGATGTTTTGTTACACACACCTCAGCATTGCAAAAATTTTTTCTTCTACTTTCAGTGCAATAGATTGAGACTGTCTTTGCACAGTGTCCTGACCCGGTGTCACATGCATCTCTTTGTAGAAAGGAGTGAGTTTCAGGTCCCTGCCCCATCTGTGGGGAAGTTGTGATGCTGTGTAACAAGGTAGTTCTTTCAGCCTTGGAAATCTTCGCTGGCAGTAAAACAAGGGCACTGAAGAATTATGGGGAAGGGAGAACCCTTCTGCCACCTGTAACATGTGTTAGGTGCATGGGACTCGCCAGCCTGCTTCTTTGCAGCTTACTGTCCAGAACCTGAATTACAGCCTGAAACTGTGGCTGTGGCAAGAGGTGCCCCTTCTCTGACGGTCTGGAGAGATGTGCCTGTGGGATCTACTGGATGTGAAGTACTGGTGGGGAAGAGCTGTCTGTCTGCACTTGATGAAGCTGTCGGCTACAAAACCATAAGCAGACAGGCTGAGGTGTTAGTTTAGATACAAGGTAAAGGCTGAAGGCATTGTCATCTTCAGGGCCATTGGTGTGGGAAGAGAGGCTAATTTGAAATAGATAAACTGTAGGAATAATGTAGAAAGTGAGGAGGGGCTTCCAATGACTTGTAGCAGACACAAACTAGAGGATTAGAGTTCCAGTAAAGGAGCGTGCTCCAGCTAGGCATTGTCCTATGTCACCAGAGTGTACTGGCAGACAGGGCTGGTTTTAAACTTTAATTACATACATATTTATATAAAATGCCACTCTGAGTTTTCTTTGAAACTGAACAGTGACTCTGGTGTTGTCAGACTTGTCGCTCTTAGAGTTCTAATGAGGAAGCCTGTAACTGCCAAAACACGGATTGACTTGAGAGCCAAGATCCGTTGGGGCACAGATGCCGGTGTGCTTAGGCAATGAAATAATCCCGGTTTAGCTCCGGAGCACAGAAGCATAATTGTGTTCCTGCAAATGTTATGCAGAGGCTGAAATAGCTGACTGGTTTTGAGATTGTAAGTTTGATTGCATTAAGACTGTATAAAGGTTTTTCTTTCTCCATGTAACAGCTCTAGAGGTTTATTTGCTGTCTGTGCAACAATGCCTTACTGGCAGTTGCTGCAGCTATGCAGTGAAACAGTTGGGATTCTGATTTGGTGCAGGTGTCCTTCGGGGTGGGTGACTCCTTAGGGTGGGGAGGACAAGGCATTAGATTCTTTTTTTTTTTTTTTTTTTGAGCTTTACACTCTGCACATTGGTGATGTTTTCATGGCCAGCTTGCATCCTGCATGATAGAGTGTATTTTTAAAAAGCTAGCTGTTTACATTGCTTTAACAGTGCTCTACAACTTAGTTTTGCAGTAGAATGGTTCACGTCAAACAAGAACTACTTGCACTGATTTTAACTTTGGTTTTGTGTTGTGGAGGTCAATGTAATGGTTCCTGTTCAGTTAAACAGTCTCATTTCTTTTTTACTGTATGTGGCTTACCTGAAATTACACTACTTGTAAATGGCATTTCAGGAAGTCTGAACCAACCAGCATGAATTGTAATGAACCCTGTGCAGTAGGAAGTGTGGGATTTTCTGTGTTGGTGTTTTTCTTTACTAACAAAGCTTCCTTATGGGCAGTTTCACACAACTTTTGTTTTCGATGATGATCTCTTGCTTTTGCTTCAAGAAGCCAAAACCTGATAGCATTGGCTACAGGATGTTGTTTAAATGTATTAAGGACATTGTCATAACTTTTTCAGTTAAAGAGAAAAATCCGTAGGGTGTAGTTTTTAAAATGTTTGTGTGCTGCCCTCTAACACTTGCTCCTAAGCAACCCCAACTCAACAGATGGATCTGAGTGTTTGCTGCTGGATCACAATAGCCTCTGATGGTAATGTCTGAGTCTCGCTGTTACTGTGCTAGCAGAGTGCTCAGCAATCAGCTCACACCTCTTGTCACATTTAGTTTTGGTGGCTTTTCATCAGAGATAATTAACTTTTTGTAGTGCGTTGGCGAGAGGCAAAGTGCTACCGTAACAGCTTCTACTTACTGGCCCTTGTAATGCTTACCTGTGCTGTGCCAGTTTTGAGCTGGTTCTTGCTGCAAAAGCTTATGGATAGTCTACCTTACTGGAAGCAGTCTTGCTTTTTAAATTAAAATAATAGAAAAAAATTATGAATGTTCTTCTGAAGCAAATTTCTCATTTTTTCCTTCATCCATGTGAACAGCTGACTCTGTGACAAGTTTAGATCTTTTAGTCTAGAATTAGTTTAGAATTTAAAGATGCAATGCTTGAATTTTGTGTTTATGTGAAAATGCTATCAAAATTACAGCTCAATATCTAGTTTGCAGAATCTTGCCTAGATAATATGTTGTTTGATTAAGCTCCTGACAAGCAATGCTGCTATACCAAGGTAAAGCAAAACATCTTTCCTCTGAAGTGCTTATAACTCACTGTGCAAAAGGAGAGAACCGGTGCAGTTGTGGACCTACAGAAAATCAAACTCAGAGATAGTTGCATTGTATCAGCACTCTGGCAAGTGCCACGTGGCATTGCTGACTTGGTGACTGTTTTGAAGGAGAAATTATCACTGAGAGTTTTTTTTCCTTCCCCCTTTTTTTAAGGGCACCTTTGTACATAATGGGATCACATGAAAGAAAACAGAGTTGCTTGTTGGATAGTTTGCCAAAGGTTGATCTAATTAAGGGGGACAAATGTTGCAAAAACAGCAAAGCTGAGCCCTGAAGGGCATTAGAAAGCAGCTTTTCATGCCTTACGTGCTGAGAGGAGCGAGAAGGAGGGATGGATGAATGTGCGGTAGTAAATTAATGTGGCTGAAGGGATAAGGCAGGAGGATATTTCAGAAGGTTCAAAGGTTTAAGAAATGTGGAGCTTGTCTGAAACCAGAATAATTTAATTTTGTGGAAGATGGATTTTACCTGAGTAGATAATGAGAGAGAAAAGGTTACATCTTGAAGGAGCTGCAGAAATAGTTCTGGGAAAAAATGAGTATTTGACACATTTATACAAGGAGCACACACTTGTGAAAGATGGCTTTTCTCACAGTTGATCCTAATGAATTTGATGATTTAAATTGATAAAAGTAATTTATTAATGTAAATGCATTTATTTAAGGCTCTTGCTAGCCTGAATGTTTAAGTTCTTTAGAGAAACAGCACCCTTCATGTTTCCTGTATCTTCACTCTCTTGCCAAGCAAAAAGCTCCTGCAAACAAGCCAATCTTTCTTTATTCCCCTCAGCAAATAAATCACCAGACAGGCAAAATTGCACGCTTCTAATGATGGAAGTACTGCAGGCAAGATGAAAAGCATAAATGTAGATCTGTCCAAAGTAGTATGTGGGTAGAAAAGAAGAAATTAAAATATTATTTTGATATAGTTATTATTACATTCATCCAAGACTTTATAATATGAAAATTTCTGAAGACCTTGTCTAACTTTTGAATTTCATTTTCATCCTTGATGTTTTATTGGCAAAGAGAACAACTAGTAAGGTTCAGTGATTTTTATTTTTTTCATACAGAATATTTTCATTGTCTGGAATGCTTTGTGGTGACAAAGGCGGCTTAATGTTGATTTGCATTGGAAAGTAGTTCATAATAAATACTCAAGAAAGATTTTTAATATAGCAAAAGGAAAAAATAAATACTTTCTTGTAAAGGAAGTACTTCCATTTCTCTACAGATATATTTTAGGTGTTGGACATATGTGATTGGATTCCTCTCAACCTTTTCTTCTCTAAGTTGAACAAAGATGACTAAAGAGAACAATTCAAGTTACTCATTTCATTTACTGCTTATGCTTCAAATTAGGCCTAATTCTATTATCATTTCTGTTCAGACTTTTCATAGCTGAAGAGCAGCAAAGCTCTGGTGCACTGAAGCCTTGGTCCTTGTATTGATACAGAAGCCTGTGATTGTATTTCCTCCTGGATGATGTTCTTGTATTCATAAACCATGCATGAATACAAGACAAATTAGAAATTAGAATCGTAGATTAGATCCTGTCTTTGCAAGCCAAAATAAGACTAATGAAGTTTATGGTAGTTAAGGAAGTAGCAGAAATACAGGCAACACAGCTGAGCAGTAGAGTAAATAGATGCAGAAGGAGTTTGTGTGCAGTAGATTTGAAGAAGGTCGGGATAAAGGCTTTTCATTGAGCTTGGCACTTTTTATATAGTCACTTTTTTTTTTTTAACATCAGACTTCTAAGTTGATGGAATTTATTTTTAAGTTGGTTTTCTTTCTTCTGCCGTTGATTCAGCCTTGCTGTACTTCTGTAAAATCCTCAAAAGGTGGTATGGGAACAGACAGCATGCAGGTACTTCTGTGTCTGAATAGATGTTAGGATGTGGCTCATCTGCTTTGTGGCTTTCTGCGATTCATTTTTATTTCTCCAAACAAAAAAACTTAATTTCCTTATCAAAAACAAAAGGGGGACTCTGTGGATTTTTGGCAGCTATTTGCTGTAACCTCATGTATTCTACCATGTTAAACTTCAGTGTGACTACTCTCAGCTATAATTATGTATAACGTTTTATCTTCTTTGGTCAACGAGGGAGTTACTAATGTGGGCAGCATGGCTCATTCTGTGCTCAGAGGGGAGGTGTCAGCAGTGCTTTGTGACAGGTAGGTCACGAGTGCCTGAATTCCTGCAGGGATGTCAGTGGGATTTTCTCAGGATATCAACGTGGAAGCTTTTTTTTTTTTTTCCCCCTTCAGGAAAATGGAGGAGTTCTGGAAGAGCTAATTAGCAAATAGCTTTAAGAAATGAAAGGACCTAGTTAGTGAGTTTTAAGCTAATTGGTTCCTCAAATAAACGGACTATGTGATTTTCAAATAAAGCAGGAAAAAAAAGCCAGCTTTAGTTTTAATGGTTCTCTAATCCAAGATTTCTGTGGATTTTTCTGATATATTTGATCCATCTGCCCTTGCGTGTGCTTTTAGGCATCCAAAGACCAATTCTAGAACAAGGAGGCAGTAACAGCTACTTAACAAATCTTTCAGTGTGCTAAATACATTCCCCATATGACTGGAAAGGGATTTCTGTCTTAATATATACTGAAATCAGCCATTCTGTCATTCGTGATACACTCTATCTTCTATTTAATCTTTTGAGTTCTTATTTTTGAAGGAAAAAAACAGATTTAGGGCAACAGTAGAGATGATCACCTTGTTCCAGAAGAAATTTTGGTGACAATATTGTAGTGTATTCCTTTCTTGAAATAAATTTCTTAATAAAGGAACAATTATGTTTTAACTAACTGAACCCAATTTCAGGAAGCTATAAAATTGTTTATATTTTTATCATGTGCTACCTGTAAAGGTAGCTTTGTCTTATCCAATTTATTTGTTGGAGTGATTGGTTTCATTCTTTTCGAGAAACTAGAAAAATCAGTATATTTCTGGTGAAATACCTTCTGTATAAAATCTTTTAAGATGTATGCTTTATCTTTTTTTTTAGTTTTCATGCTTTCTAGTTCAGTTAGGAACTTCATGCTTAAATGAAAAAGAAAACATAAGCTTAGATGCCTTAAGTTTATAATGAAATAGCTGCTGGTACAGAAGTTTCTGGCACTCCTTTGTAAAGGAGGTTCTTCATGGCAAGAATGATAGTTTGGTTTGCTGTTTGTTGTTTGGGTTTGGTGTGTGTGTTTTTGTGTTTTGTTCCCCCCCAAAGATGTGACAGGGATCTCTTGGGAGCTTTTCTGCATTGCTATTTGAAGTATGACAGCATGAATAAGAGTGTTTCAGTAGAGAAACAGTGTTGGTAGGATTTTATTTCCATTATAGGCAGTTGAAGATATGCTGCATCAGATGGCATTGTTCATGACTAGCAATTTTCTGGTAATTTCATTTAAGACTTCCACATTCTTAGCTTTGATTGTTAATGACACTTAAACCTTTCATTTAACTAGATTAATGTATTTCAAGAACTGTTTTGAGCATTCTTCTTAAGAATAAATGCTCAATTATTTCTATTCCAAAGGTTGTATTGACATTAAGCAACCTTATTTTTTAGCAAGTTCAGACTAAAGAAATCTAATGGAGCTATTACTGTAGTTTCATTGACTTATCTTGTGTACTGTGATCTCGGTCTAAACAGATAATTCACTGGACAGCAGTTTAAATTATTGAAGTTATGTTATAGTAGTAGCTAAATCATTCTTCAGAATGATCCAACTTACCAGTATGCTGCCCTCGGCTTCTGAGGGGTGTTTTTCAATAGCTGTTTGATCTTGAATTAGAAGCAACAGATTTTCTGCTTTTTTTCAAAACAGGCACACAAGTGCCTTTTGTCCACTGGACGCATTTGTGGTGACTTGAGCATATTCAATCTCAAATTTCACTTTTCAGACTTCTGTATGAGGGAAATTCTTATATGCTGCTGTCATTCAGTGAATACATACAGCCTTTTAGCAGTGTTTTGGTCAGTCACATTTCTACCTAGCATGAAGAATGACTGTTCAATGAAAAATTCTGAAAGCTTTCCTTAAAGCAGAGTTGTGTTCTTTCTATCTTGAAAAGCTTCCAGTCTCTAGTAAGCCCAAACAGTACCTCTTTACTTCATCCTATTTCTCTCTGGCTCTGCTTATTCTGCTGTACTTTATTTAGCAGCTATGCCTCTCTGTCTGCGGCAGTGACGTTAAAAGTGTTTCCTCTCCTTCTCATTGGGTCCATGAATCTGTGTCCTTCATAGGCATGTGCACTTGAATATTTTAGAAGTACATTTTCATGTTCATTTGAAATGCGAATGTTGACATTTTCATTTGAAGCCTTTTGAGTATAGTCATGTATGAAAAATATAGAACTGGAAAAAATCCAGTGGATTTATTTTTTTTTCTAATATTGCACACTTGTGTCGGTCACATGTGGTCTCAGTATGGTGTGTGGTGTGTATGACAGTGTCTGTGCTTGTTTAGGAGGAAATGATTTCTTAACCTCTTCAGCAAAAAGTGTGTTTCTCCAGTAAATGCTTTCAGTTTTCCAAACTACATTATATCAGCCAACAGCTCCAAATGACTTAACATTTAATTAAGTAAAACCTCACAGCTTTACTGTTAACTTATATTTAAATAATTGGTGGCATTTTAATATTGACTAGATAAAAGTAACATTTTTGTGGTGATGGAGCATTTGATAAAAAAAGCAAAAGTTGTTCTTGTATGACTTGATATTTATGTGCAGGCTCGATGAATAAATATAACTCTTAATTATTTTTTTTCTTGAAGAAAGGAATGGTGTTTGAAGGAGTAATACCCTCTTGCATATTTAAAAGCTCTTTTTTTGTTTTTGGTTCAGGTACATTTCTGGGATAGCTGCAATTAAACTTCCTGTATACGTGGCTTCTGGATCCTAACATCTGTCTGAATGTATTTTATGTTTAGTGTGTTTGCAATACGGTGATTTTGACACATTAAATGTTGAAAATATGATCTTGATGGAGACAGCAAATAGGTTTGGACCTAAACCGGTTTATTTTCTCTCTGAAAGAAGCGAGGCTACTGCCTTTAATGGGATGGGTAAGCTTGCAAACTAGTCTAGCTGCTTGGAAAATGTCTTGTACTGTGTTTAATACGACATGATTCTTGCTGTAAAGATACAACTCTGGAAAGTTCTCTAACTGGTGACGTGTTATCAATGTAATATAATCTCATGCTGATTGTAATTTTCACTTTTATTGTCATATCTGTGTTTTCTGTCACTTGGGTGAATGTATCTAGGTTATAACTGTTCTCTTGATGGCAAGTGCTGGCTGTGGTGTTATGCTTTCCTGCTCAGTTTGGTGGGTTTTTTTGAGTGCATCAAGTTAGGGGCTTTATCTAAGCTAACTGTATGCTTATAATAAGGTGCCTTAGAGTCTAAATCTAAAATAAACTACTTGAATACCATGTAGAGTATTCTCTCTTTGAGAGAGAATGGCTTTTGTTTTTCAGCGCATAATTGATTTACCCATCATGACCCTCTAGTTAAACTGGGCATGTCATTTCTAGGTACACACTGGCATAATTCTTAAATTTATGATGGACAGATCATAAAAAAATGTAACTCCTGTTGTTTCAAAAATGAATTGTTTTAGTAAGACAGCTTAATCTGCCTTAACTGGCAGTTGATCATCTAAATAAACCCTTTTGAAATAAGTTGTCATCTTGAAAAGCAACAATGCTATCTTTAAATTCCATACTTCCAGAAAATACTTTTTGTTGCTAACTTCCAGCTGTAATCTATGTCCTGCAGTATAGTAAAATATGGAGGATTTACACCATTCTTTAGGGGAAAACCCCAAAACGTTTCTGCTGGTGCATCTGATTTTATTTCATTTTGCTGATAAGAAAAGTAGTCTAATTTTGAAAAGGGAAGTGTACATTTGTTTCTGGGTGTTAGTTGGTACTTCCTGCATTTAAAAACAAATAATAAAAACCAAAACAAACCAAAAACCAGAACACAACAAATCCAAAACAACTGAAGGATATGCATAATACTTGTGCCTTACTTGAAGGGGAAAAAAACCACCCTCCAAGCCTGAACACCAAGAAAAGCTTGCTGTATAAAACCCAACCAATCAACAAAAACCCTTCCACTTGCATATTCAATTTTTTTTTAATGCTAGAGGCGTTCTGCATGTATATGTTCATGCATTCAGCTTGGTAATATGTTTCTGATGATTCCATTGCCTTTGGACATCTGGGATATGTCTGAGTCAGGTTTTAGTTGACTTGGATGCAAAACCAGGCATATCTTAGAAAATAATTGCACGGTGGTGGAGGCCACGCTGGAAAAACAGGATACACAGTCTGGCCTGGGTGGTCACTGTATAGGGAGACAAGTAGGTTTTGCTTTAATGGGGTGCATTTCTAGCATGCTAATGTCATTAAGAGTATCTTGTACAAGTGAATGCTGAGTTAATTTGCATTAGTGTCCTGCCCTGGACAGTGAAAGTTGAAGCAGCTGTTAAGTTTTCACATGATCTTCAGAAGTGTTATGGAAGCTTCCTGCAGGACCAGTGAAGGTTGCTGAGGGGAAACAACTCAGTTTCTCAGGCAATATGTTCTTTTACAGCCTGGTAACTAGCATTCCCATAAATAGATGCACACCAAAGTCTGAAATCCACATATCAATATGATTCCTGCAGGTTATAGGAAATTTAACAGCTGAGAGTAACCGTGCACTGTTAAAATGTGGATGTATGTCTGTCACAGAAAACTTTTCAGCTCTAACTACTGCTATTCTGCCTCATTACAACATTGTGCGTATATTTATGCCTGACCTCCCCGTGACACTTCTGAAACCTGAGCATCTTGCAAATCTCCTTCTACCTTCCCAAGCTATGTTATCACATCCAGCTCAATCACATCGGATTCCAAATGTTTTCAACATGCAGCTGCCTCGTTCCAAATTCCAGACTTCTAATTTCATGCTTTCTCTAGTTCACCTGTTACAGGCCAGCTGAATCAAAGCTGACAACCAGGTGAGTGGGGGAAACTTACTTTGAAGTGAAGGTGTTAAATCTGCAGATGCTCTCAATTTACTTCTGTTGTTCCAAAATGCATAGAGGTCATGTATCAACAAGTCAGCAAAGCTCTTCACTACCTCAGCTGGACAAGGATAGCAAAGCTGTGTTTGCAGTTGCTTAAATGTGGATTGACGTGACTCGAGTGAGTCAGAGTAATGTAGGAGTAAAGCAGAACATGAGAACTGAAGCAGAGGAACTTGCAGGCTTTGTGAAGTTGTTCTCTCCTAGCTACAGGAGCATCTTTGGCTGTAGTCTGGGTTTCTCCTTGCTCTCACAGTGAGGTTTTCACCTCTTGTTCCATCTCCCCAGTAATTAGAGTGCAAATGTGACTGCTCAGTTCTGTTTTCAGATAATTAGAGCTGGACCCATATAGTAAAATACATAGTAGTCTGTCTTGGGTCTGCTGAGGGCTCTTGCCAGGGCGTCACTTGTCTGTCATTGTAAACCGGAAATCCTTTTCGTTGCTGCTGTTTAGTGGGGTGTGACAAAGACGTTGGCTGATGAGGAGTAATTACATGAGGCATGCTGGCTTGATTGGAAGTTAGACTAGCCATGTCTCTGCTATGCAAGGTTTAGGAGTAATGAGGAGTGTTGGTTAAGAACAGGAATGGCCTTGTTCTCTCAACAGATAGTGTACTGGGCTAGAAGACCATTTACAATGTAGAACTTGGGAGCAAAGGGAGGGAGAAGGAGGGTAAATGAACTGAATCACATTACTGGAATGTGTTGTTAAAAAGAATGTATGTGCATTCAAAAACAAAGCTAAGGCTTAATAATTTTACTTAATTCTACTTTTGCCCTTTAGATTCTGTATGCTTTCGTCAGATTACAGCAATGAAGTAAAAGCTTAGTCCCACTGTGCCTTGTTCTAGTGCATTGATAAAAACATAATCGTAAGTAGGCTGCTTAGCTGTAAATACTAAATGTAGTTATTTTATATCAAGGTGCTTGATGGGATGGCTGAGAATCCTGAACAACTTAAGTGTTTATTTAATTTAATTATTTAACATCCCTGGTAGTCTTCAAAGAGGTCTTTCTTTTTTAATAAATTAGTATTTTGTGCTTAAATTGAGTATTGCCATTGTTCCCCCCAAAGTCCCTGGAAGCACATTTTGGACCCAGCAAAATTTTGTCATGATTTAAAAAAATTTCTCCCCAGAAGCCACTTTTTTTTTTTTTTGGCAAGGTGTTGGTTGTTTACTTGTTTCTACTTCAGTGAAAGAATCAAACAGAAAAAGGTATGTTTTTGCAAGTTGATGCTTGATTCAGGACATGAGCCAGAATGTAAGTTTTCAGAAGTCTGATGAAAAGCACTAAAGAAAGCACACTCTGCTGTAATAGTGTTGATGTAAAGCTCCTGTGGTCCAGTAGTTGCTGTAAGTGTTGGTTTCCCTGCATAGGTTTATTATTTACTGGACAGTTTTGATTTCAGTGTTGATCTTACCTTGAGCTACCAACATTTGGCTTCAAGTTCATTACTGACTTTATTGACTAAGTATCTGGCTTATTGCCCTCCCTTCCTAAGCTGACTGCTGTGTCCCGTGCTTTTGGACTTGAAGTAGTGTGTGGCTGGCTCAGCAGAGATTTCCCAGGTGCCCCCAGAATTAATCTTGCTTTCTTTTCATGTTTCCAGTATATACTATTCAAAGGCCTCAAAAGCTTCACCTTTCAAAGATTTTACTGTCATGAAAGTACTGAGTTCATTTGAGATTGCCTTTGAATTGTTAGACACCACCACTGCTTTCAGCTGAAAGCTTGAAATTTGAAATCCGTGTTCCAAGTGGGTAAAGAATGCTTTGCTAAACTGCAAAAATCTATTCAGTGGCAGTGATAAATTCTGTAAGTACGTGAGCAGGAAGGAAGGAACATTTCAGGCATGACCTGATGTCAGTGACTGACTTTTTTTTTTTTTAAATTTAATGATTTTAACACTTCATTATGTGGGATTATAGCATTGCATTTTCCAGGCAATGCTTTGTTTGATACGCAGTGAGATATGAGCTCAGGTGGCCACAGTCACATATGCCTGCTCTCAGTTATTAACATGATTCTTCTGAAGTATTATTGTGCAGCTTTGTTGTTATATTGGTTATTTCTGATGTTCTTGGAAAATGTTTTGGGCAAATAAAGTGGTGTTGCAGCATGATTTCTGGTGTTGTGACGAAAGTAACATTTTGTACTTCTCATTATGTGTGTGTCCCCTTCTGCATATTATCATTCTGCCTTGTGTGGGCAAAATGATAATTACAGCATTTCCAGAAACCAAACTGCTGAACTTACAAATGAGTAAAAAACCTTAATTTAACAACATGGCAGAGCAAAACTTTGCTTAATGTAAGTTTTGCTTTGTTTAGGGATCCAGAAAATGATTATACAATGGGACGCATACTGCAAAGACCTGTACATATAGAGCTGAAAGAATAAGCAGAGGATTGAAGGAAGGTCTGATGAGCAAGTGGAGATGCTTATAAATGTCCTTGTATTTCAAATGTCCTTGTATTTCATATGTCTTATTATAAATAAGTACCTGAACATGGTCTTCGGTTTGATACCTACATCAAACTTTCTAAATATATTTTAATTTCAGGTAATTAGACTTGTGTAGTTCAGAGTTACAGTGGAAAATTATACTCAGAAACATGTAATTTGTGGGTCAAAGGTTTCCTATAAGATTGGAGAATTCCTAGATGTTTGATACTCCACTGTCCCTCACAAGACAGAGTTGACCCACTTGAAGTCAGTTATCCACATAACTTACTTACATTTTTCATACCTAATTCTATGCTTGCTTTCTTTCTTCACTGAAGATGCTTTTTCTTGCTTATTCTGCTTGAGAAAATGTGGATGGAAACTGGCCATCTAAACCAGTTTTATATTGAAGGTTTAGGCTGGAAATTATCAAAGATTTCTTGAAGGCATAACTTAAATTCATCCTTCTGAGTGTGCTTAGCAGTGCAGATAATATTGCATAGATCCAAGTCTTATACAGAATTGTGTTTTATAGAATACAGTGTGTATAGTTGTTCCTGCATAACCATAAATTCATCCTATTATACTATTAATGATGCTCTGGTAGTGGAAGGTAAGGTGGAGAAGTTTGATTGATGTTCTTTTATGTGACTTGGAGTCACTGTACAAACCACTTTTATTATTTTTCACAGTTGCTTCTGTAAATCTATATCATAAGAAGAAATGATTACTGAAAAGCTGATGGTGTGGTATCTGGAGAATGTTATGTCAAGAAGTTTCCTCTGACTTTTTTTTTTTTCTACAAGACATCTGCTAGTTTCATTAGAACTTTTGGAGAGCGGGTAAATAAGGACTCCTTGCACACCTCTCTTGAGCTTTTTGTGACCCTACAGACTCTCAATATATTTCTTCTTGCCTATCTGCCTTCCCTGCCGTTAAATCAATTCTACAAATTGGTCCTTGTACAGAAGCCATCTCAGAAGTTTGCTCCTCCTTTTCACACTCTGCCTTTTCCATTTTCTCTTCTGTAGCTGCTGAGATGTGGCAAATCAGAATAGCTCATATCTCAAAGCAGGTCATGTAGGGGAACAATGCTGCCTTTTTCAGCAAATAGTACAGGCTTAGGAACTTTATGACTGGACACAAGCTATCCAAGCCAATGAACTAAAAAAAAAAAAATAAATCAACTGAAGCATAAAAAAAAAAAGTCCTGTTTTTCATCAGTGTCCTATGTGAAATGAATTTTCTGGTTGTGCTGGATTTTTTCCCATTTCTTTTTTTTTGTCTCAAATGGGAATTTATGAAAACGAGTAATTGTTTTGTAGAGTAATTCTAATAAAAACCAGAAGGTGGCATAACTGATTTTCCTAAAAGTGTTTTGATTGCAAGAAATACAAAGGATGTTCCTAAGTTTAGTTTCAAGCTGTTGGTCAAATTTTAATCTGAGGAAAGTTCGATCAGTTTAGCCCTTAATATTTAAGGGAACCAATTAAAGGTATACTCATTCTGCTCGTTTTCAAAATGGGGAAACTCTGGTGAGGTGCCCGTGGGCTTTTATGTGTAAAGTTTCTGAAGTCGAAAGCAGCTTAACTGAAGGGAAGGTTGGAAAGATGTTGTCCATCATGTGTGCAGTGAAATTCTTTCCTGAGCTGTCTTAGAGAATCCTGGTTTCCTATGATTATGTTGTTTAGATATTTTACTTTACCCATTTGCAAAATGAGACCAATTGCTGCCTGCTCTACACTCTCCAGGTTAGCTGGTGCTATGCAAGAAGAAATTACGACGATGGTGATTTCCAGTTTCACGCGGTTGCAGCGCTAACCCCATGCAGATTCAGTGGTGTACCAGTGTTAAATGTTAGAAGCAGTAAGAGGGAAGAGTGTGCAAAAAAGACCAATAAGTAGTTAAATAAAAATCTGTGTTCAGCATATTGTGTATTTTGTTCTGGCAGACTAGAAACGTCGTCTGCACACCGTTGCTATGCATTTAATTCCAAGGTGATGTAATAAGGCGTTAGATACCATTTCACGTGATGCTTTCTTTCTTGGAGAAGCCTGTCTCTGGTGCAGTCATCGCTACTGTGGTGTGGATCGAAAAGTACTTAAATATACCTGATTGTTTTCATACAGAAATCCAGGGGGACTTATTTGTAGAGCAAGTTATTGGGTGTTTTTGGGTTTGGTGCCATGTGTGGGATAAGGCCCCTTGCCAGACTCAGCAGGGCTTGATTTTTGCATTAATCCCCGACCCATTTTTTTTCTGAAGAGTTGACTTGATGTAGGACAAAACCTCAATACCTCAAAAGTTTTGGGTTTTTTTTTCTTTCCTTCAGCTCCCTCTGGCAGGCAAACACCTGAATTACAACTGCTTAATTTTAAACTATTTCAGAGAAATGCTTGTCCCAACACCAAGTATCACTGTTGTTTGATGTGGTATATGTATGCATCAAAAAGATTTTCAGCTGTAGAAGAGTAGATTACTGCAGCTGCAGAGGGTGCTGAAATACAAGTTTTTAAGTTTAGCTGACTTTTATAGGGTCTTTTGCTCATCACGCTGTGCAGTGCCACTTCACCCCAAGGACCTCTACCCACCCTCGTCTATTGAGCTTTTTATTTTATTCTTTTTTTTTCTCCTTGTGATTTGTGATGTGGTCTCTCCTGAGCCTGCTGTGATTCACTAGAGATGATTCACTGAAATTCACTAGAGAGGGAGGTGACTGTTTTGCACAGAGGTCTAGTCTTATTTGCAGAATTGTTAGTTGATTTAAATATTTCATAGTTTTTAAAAATCAAAGATCGATCAGCATTCTTCCGTAGGCCTTTCTAAAAACAGTTTGTTGTTTTTTTTAGACAGTTTGTGTTTTCTAAAGTGCTTAGACATTTCTGGCTATGTGCAATTATTTCATGCAAACCACTTTGTATGTCCTAATTTGATCCTAAATTATCTGGATAGTTATGTTGTCACTAAATAGGGAAGTTGTAACTGCAGAGTTGTTCCAGTCTGAGTGAGTATCTTGAAATCTGCTTTTGGAAATGAACTCGTAGCTTGCATATTTGCCCAGCAGAACAAACTTGAATGAAATAACTTGCATATTTTGAGTCTTTGCCTAGGAAACATACCATTTTCTTTTAATTTATATTCTTATATATGTAAGAGGAGAAAGCAGTTTGTAATTTTATTTCTATAATTATTATGCAGCGATTTTGACATTGGGCAAATTAGAAATAGAATGTAATGGTGTATTTCAGAGAAATGAAATTATTTAATATGAAGTGTCACCTTTGTGATAATTTGTGTAAAAAGCTAAATGTAAGCAAGATAGACATTTTGAAGGTCTCGTGTACTTTTAAAATGTTAATAACCACTAAGACTGTGCTAAGTCTGTAGCATGAACATAGTCATTGATTGTACACCCCCCTACATCCCATTCAGCTGAATGTTAAAGGCCTTTTGGATCCTTTGTATAATAGTGTTCAACAGTGGAAATACACAGAAAGCCTCTTTTTGCTGTAGGTGACTAGGTACCTTTTGAAGAGGCAATACCCAACTCTTCAGAAATCTTGCGATTAAAGCTGTTCCATGCACTTAGGGCTGCAAGGATGGCTTCAGATATCATTGAGATGTAAATCTTCCTTGAGCTGCAAACAGACATCTTCAGTGTCTTTGGTCCTGGCACTCTCTCAAGTGAAAGAACCTATGAAAATTCTCCATTTTTGTAAATTTTCACAGCTGCTGTTGCAATGGAAGAGCATCAAAACAAGAGATCTGGTTACTTGATTTGGCTTTCATTTTGGGAACAGGTAGTGGAGGTTATCACTGCCTTAATTTGCTGAGGAAAGCAGGATCCTGAGCAAATAAACGAGGGAGTTCCCTCATGTTGTTTGGAAAGGAGTCTTTGGACTACACCTTTCTTTGTCAAACGGGGCAGCAGGGAGTTGATTCCTGATTACCTCTGGTTTATAGGCAATAAAAATAATAATAATAATAAAAAAATTGAAGAAATTTAAGGTAAGAGGCTATATTACAAGAGTTCCTTTGTCGCACATGGCTCATCCAGCTGTTCCAGTTTTGGTATTAATTCCGCTTGTTCTCATGGCATTTAGTTGGAATGATCTATGGACTTGAAACTCCTTTTGTAGTCTAGAGAAATTGTATTTTTTTTTCCTCTCCACAGTGAATGGGGAAATACTGATAAATTTGAAACTGAACTTTTTGCTGCATAAGTGTTTCACATGCTCTTGTATATGAGGGCAAGCTGAACTTCTAAGTTCAGTTTGCTACTTCATAGAGATTTGTATCGAATGTGCTTGAGACTAGCTGATGGCAAATAAATAAATTGAATCTATGTATGTGTCATTTTTCTGTCTCCCTTAAAGAAATACAGCCAGCAGCAGTGCAGTGACCATGGGCAGCATGGTGCAACAGCTTCAAATCTTCTCCTTGGAGGACTTTTCTGCTCTTTGGCTCTCAGGTTGCACGCAGCGATTTCTGGCAACCTGGACTGGAAGCATCATCATGTTACTTAAAACCTTTTCAATCTTGTTCTCTGTCAGTCTTCCCCCAAGGACTCTGGCCTTCAGATAAAGGTGTCAGGCTGCCCACTTTGGATATTTTGTGGACTGTGGGTTAGCAAACTGGATCCATCAGTGGTGACGATGCAGTGGAAATTCTTGTGCTTAGAAAAAGTTAATCTTTTTGGTGTGGTTTTTTTTTTTTGAAATACACAGTAAGAGCAACGATCCATGTGCTTTATTCTTGCCTCCCCTTGATCTTTTCAGGAGGAACTGATGTAGGATGAAGACAACAAAGTTTAGGGAATGCAAGTTGACTAACAGTTTCCGTGTAAATAATAATAGAATGAAATAAAAAGATTACAAACTTTAAGAATATTTTTAAAATAATCAACACATGACTAATGTAATTTATGATTTGCTTTCTGTGGTGCAGGAAATACTTACATTGTTAGTGCTGGTGCTCAATTCTAGCCTCCTTTTAATTACTAAATTGTTTAATACATTTGCATCATATGAGTCAGATGTGTAAATGTGTTTAGGCATACTTTGCGAAAATAAATTGTGCAGCCAACAGACCATAGCAGCTGCGGACAAGTTGTTCAGAAATAAATTCTTTGTAGTTCACAGTTTGCCCTGATAAAAGTAACTGTTACTCCAGACCAATTATTTTCAGCAGTGTCAGTCTGGTTGATGTGACTGTGCATTTAGATTTCTGTGGTCATTTATTAAATATATTCAATCACCTGTGGAATAAGAGCATAGTTCTCTGAATAAATTGGTGTTAATTCAAAAGCACATAGAAAGCAGTATGTTGTCAGTAGAGTACATGGGGCTTAGATCAAAAATTGGAAACCTTCATTAACTTATTTTGGTTTTACCTCCTACTAACTGTTTTAAGACCTTTTTTATCTAATGCCTTTTATGTAGTTTGCCCAAGCAAAGCTGAATTATTATTTTTTTAATATTATAACCTGTAGCTTATCATGAAGTTAACAGTGCATCTTGACTCTTGGAAGCCTTTTCGTGCTAGAAATCTTATCTCAATTTTAGAGCAAAGCACTCTTCAAGAATATACACAAAAAATTGCAGGGCATCTGTAAGTGGCCTGAAGTAAAATCTATGGCCAGGAACACACATTTAGGAATAGATATGAGATATTTCTGAGAAGCCATGTAGTGTTTTATCTGAATTATATATGAATAATAAAATATATAATTCTACCTCTATAT
>WTSP01013092.1:0-24854 GCA_025331215.1 Actenoides lindsayi
TGGGGAGGGGTTTCTCCCTGGGCTGACCCCACAGCCCCCAAAAGGCAGCGGGGTTACTGGGCAGCCGCTCCCGAGGAAAAAGGAATCCTCTGATGGTTCCCTCTGGGCTCAGACTGAGAGATGCACTGAACCTCCCTCCCCGTCGCTCCCTGCCGCCCGGGTGGCTTGTCAGCCAGCCCGCTCGCCCTGCCAGGGGTGGAATAAGTGACTCAGTGGCTGGCCCTACTGGTTTGGTGTGACCAGCATTCACACAGCTAGCTTTTGATATAATAAGCACTAGCTTTTCATCCCAGAGGTCTCTTTCCATCAAACAGATTTAAAAAAAAAAAAAGTTAAAAAAAGGTCAAGTGACAAACTATTGGCAGATGCACCTCCAACGGTTCATATTCTCATAAGCCAAAGTCATCTTTAGCAGACTCAAAATACAAATTTGCTGTTATATGTTAGTGACTAGAGCTCAGTCCTGTAAGAGGAGACACTAGAAATTCTGCCGGTCAGATTACCTCCCTCTTCCCTTTCGAATCAATGGTTTGTTATTGTAATCAACACAGTTACATATGTTGGGCATCAAATATTTGGCCCTCTGGCTTGAATGGGGCTCAACCATCTAATACACCTTTAAAAGCCAATTACTGTGATGATCAAAACATCTGCTTTGGTCACTACATATTTTTTAAAAAGAAAAAAAAAGAAAAAAAATCATCTCTCTTTCCCAACATGTTTTCTATTCACAGAATGGCAGGGATCATAAGGGACCTCTGGAGGACATTTAGTCCAACCCCCCATTTGCATTTTCTTATTTCACGTGTGGCATCAGAGCTGGGGAAATATGCAAGATCAGCTGCACAGATACAGCCTTGCTCAAGAACAGCTACGCTGTTAACTCCCAAACACTTGCAGCAGCCTGAATCCTGCAATCTACTTTTAGAAAGTGTTACCTTCCTTATTAAGGCTTCCCTGCAAGGAGGACAAGAAAAGGTGCCAATTAATACCAAGTGCTATGGCAGCAGGCTGTGTGGATAGATACTTGCCCATGGGCAATCAGACAGGAGAGATTTGCCCCACATCACCTGGTTGCTGGGTGACCTAAATTACCTCATTAAGAACAGGATCCTGCTTGTCTCAACTTCTGCCCAGAAACGAGGCATCTCCCCAGTGATGACAGATGAGCAAGGCAGTGTGTCTGGTGCAGGTCACAGGCTGCAAACACCTCCTCGGGGACAGCAGACAGAGCCCCTGCACCCTGCAGCTCGCCCAGGGGTGGGTACCCCCATCCTGCTTGGTCTGACTGGAGGAGGTTTGAAGCATTCAGCATCCTGCACCCAAGAGTCTGGACTATTCAGTCTCCTGATTTCTAGTCTTTTATTTTTAAGGCATACAATGATCTACATTCAGGTGACTTAATGGATACACTTTGTAAGGCATTAATTTTGTAGTGGTAGAGCTGGGCAATAAATGGCCTCCTGAAATCTATTCCAAGAGATATTTTGAAAGCAGTATCAAGCATTTTGTTTTCTTAACTTTTTACTAGTCCACTGATCCTCTGTTCCAAAATACTTCATGCACAAGTCCACGCTGAAGACTAGCATATATCAAGTAGGGTTTTTTTGACTGCAATAACGCTGCCTTTCTAATCATTAGTCTAATGGTTTTCATCACATTCCTTTGCCTAAAAAGTTATTTTAAAGGGGGAGGGGGGAAGTTTGCTCCAGGCTTAGACCTTGTATGCCAAGTTTCAGTCGGCAGCAAATTTTAATGGCAGAATCATAAACCCTTGAAAGCAGAATTTTATAATGGAAATGCTGACGCAGTAACAGCTATAGCTAGCAACACAGGTGACACTCCTCTAATATATTGATCCTCTCCTGTTAACCTGTTCCTTGGAGATTTTGTGCATTTAGAAGCCTGACAAAAAGGATTTCTGTAATTCTATTCACTCAGGCTGGAAGTCAAAGGCTTTGTATGTGTGCAGCCATTCCCACTTTGTCAAGAAACTGAAGTACTCTGATCAGTAGGATGTCCCAGGTTTGGGATTTTTATTGCTTGGGTGTTGTTTTGGATTTTGGGGTTTTTTCAGCAGGTTAATTATTTTGGAAAAGTACAGGGAAGAGGAGGACCTAAGCAAGACACATGCATAGGGAAGCAGAGGAAAAAAAAAAAAAAAGAATTAATATACAGCCTGAAGAATGTAAGAAATAGCAGGAGAGGAGAAATGGGGAAAAGAAAAACAGGTTTCAAGAGGGAAAAGGAATCAGAGCTCTGAGCAGGAGGTGGAAAATTCACATTAACGCAAGAACAGGAAAAATGCACGAGCAAACAAGAGCAAACAGGCAAAACCAAAGAACTGGAAGTTCTTTTTTTTAATACAAACACCACAAACTCATTGCTTGGACAAAAGGGAGAGAACAGACAGCATAAAGTGCAAAGAATCAGGTTCATAAAAGCCTACGAATGGTGTTTGTTTTGCTGGGTTGTTTTTTTTACTGTATCCTCCTTCATGCATTCAATTGTGCTCCGTTTCTCTGGCAGAAGTCCAAAAAGTCTGTCAATGCCAGGAAAGAGGTGACCAAAACATTTCACACTTTCAGATGAAGTCAAACAGCTGCTTGTTTTGGGGGTAAATCCTGAAATTAATAAAGGACTTATTTAATCTGCCTGTCTCAATTGCAAGAAAACACAGTCTGAAATGCAAGCAATGTGTTAATAAATGCCCCAGCCATCTAAAATGACCATTTAATGGTGATTTCAAAGCAAGATGGAGAGATTCACAAATAATCAAAATACTCTGCGTGAGTCATTTTCTGAACATATGCTCAGGAAAAATGCAGCATATGAAACTGAAGCTCCAGATGCTTACAGGTAAGCATATTTTAAGCAGTGTAGGAAGTGGGGAGGGTTTTTTTTGTTTATAATAAACAGCATACGAACAAAAGTACAGCACATACGTTGGAATTGGGGGGGGGCGGGAAGTGTAAGCAATCTGAAGGAATTGAGACCAATCACAGCTGCAAAGGCCAGCACAAAGCAAGCTCCGTCTGCAGATTCGCATGGCTGTGAAAGCCTCAAGAAGCCAAAACTGGATCCTGAATTTGCCCTGGATGCTCCACATTCCCGGCTATTTCTATACACCATCTATACATCCCAGCTATTTCTATACATGGAAGCCCCATACTGCAAGCAGAAGCCTTTTCTCTTTCCATAAGTTAATGAGGCATTATTTAAAAAAAAAAAAACAAAAAAAACCCAACAAACCAACAGAACAAAGCCCTTCCTTCCCCTCCTCCTCAGCATCTCCTTAAGAATATGCGAGACTGAAGTTAACAGCTCTGCCAGGTCACCAGGCCAAACAGTCATAAGCAGCAGTAATTCTCCAGCAGCTCTGAAGCTCAGTTTTAAGTATCACTGGAGTCTTTGCGTGCTGAGCTCTCCCTCCCAGTCAGACTTATCCTGGTTCACTGTCTCCACCATCACCCTTCTACTCCAAAACAAAGTGTTGCAGGATAGAGGTCAGGTAGTAAGTATGTAAAGCCTGAACCAGGCTTTTGGGCAGTACTGTTGGATGGCTATTTGATCTTAAAAACAAAACAAAATAAAAAGCAACCCAAAAACATCGGTGACTTTTGACTGCACTGGGCATAAATATTAGATGACAGGAAAATTATCTTATTTAATCTCTGGAAAAATAAATGGCAACACAGGTTTCTGCTGGTGTGCTACTGTAACATTTGGCACAACCCCATTGGAAGGATTGTGTCATGCTGATGGATTAATGAGCTCTGAGAGAAATGAACAGATAAATACGGAATAAGCAAGCGACCTGCACTGACAGAGTTACTGCAAGTAAAGGCTGCACATCTCGCCTGTATTTGTCTGTACTCAGCAGACTCAACAGATGAGAAAACATAAATGGGACAAAGCCAGAATATAACTTTACAGGCAGAGAGGACAACTTCATAAAAATTCGGCTTCACCCAACCAATTGAACAGGTTTCATATATATATGTATGTATATACACAGACAGCAGCAAAGTGATTCCCAAAAAACAAGCAAAAAACCCAAACCCAACCTGTTACAAGGGCAAGATAAGCCCTCTATTTCCCTTCTTTGCATTCCTTAAGCAATATGTTTTTGACTTAACAGCACTTTAAATCACTTTAGATTGGTGATGCAATCTATCAAATTAGTATAACATACATTCTTCTATAAGAAATGAAAAAGAAAATAGTTTAAGCTTCTTTTGTAAGTTTAAACAGATATTTTCTAATGCTTTGCCTATGCAAATAAAAAGTACTGGATTAAACAGAATAAGTATTAAATGCTGGTTCCAGTAGGATGCTTTGTGTTTATGATCCATTAATGACCAAAAATAACCTGTTCTAAAAGAAAATAAGGCATTCTGCAGTCTATAAAGTTTTCTGAACCAGTTAGCAAAACCATGACAGTGGTCTGAAGTTGTTCTGTCTACACTAGAAAACTGGAGCAGTCTGCCAAGCTCAAGACTTCCATTTAAAAAACAAAAACTAAAAGGAAATTGCTGAATTATTTGAGAAAGGATGAGAATGAAGATTTCAGTTCCTGCCTCTTCCTAACCAAAGATGCTAAATCCCAAACCCATAAATCTCACAACCAGTTCAAAACATGTGAAAAAGCACAGATTGCTTCTTCGTTCAGCCAGACCTGTTTGCTCACCCCTAAATCAGTATTTTCTGTGATTCTTTGCAAAAAAGCATCAAACCCAGCATGTCAAAGCGGCATACTTGTAAAGTATTGGCATTTCCATGACTTTCAAAACATGCAGTGCGGCTGTGGTTTGGTTTTGTGTTCTTTCAGGACAACTAACGAGTTTCAAAACATGGTATTCCTGCGAGGAGATGCTGAAGGCAGTACCAGTGCAAGCAACTGCTGCGTGGTTATTCCCTCCACACAGCTCATCCTTGCTCCCGGCAGCTGCCCACCCAGCAGCAGGCTGGGTTAGCCTCAATATAAGGCTGCTCCAAACATAAGAACACTGGTTTGGGTTTGCTGCCCTGAGCTGTGAGCTGCTGTGATGAAGGAGAAGTTTCCAAGGGGTGGTTTTCCAGCTGGAAACGAAGGCTCCCCAAGGGAGGAGTTAACCGTTCAGCCACCTGAGTTGAACTCTGCTGGGATCCTGAGCTGACATGAGGCACAGTCAAATGCAGAGCTTACTGTAATGATAACAGCATGCAAAAGGCAGTGGAGAGGCAACAGGAATTATGACACCCATGATTTTAACTAGTTATCCAACAAGATAAATGCAAGAAAGAAAAGTTAGAGATGACCACCACTAAACGCTGCACACACCATTCATATCTCCCTGCACCTTCAGGAACATTCAGATCCAGAAGTCCAGAGCTCCCCCACATCTTGCAACCTTTAATATTTGACCTCCTCACTACGAAAGTGCCTGGACACTGGAGATCACCCCTGTCACCTTTGCATTTGGTGGCATTAAACGCAAAAAGATATGAGGCAAGTTCTGAGACCTATGGCCACTGAACAGTTGTGTTGGTTTAGGTAAAGTAGCTTTCCACCTCTGCACAAGGGAGGATGAGCATCTCTAAAACCATGCACCAAGGCAAAATAACCTGACACCACCACGGACACGAGAGGCCTAAAACAGGAGCCTCAAAAGTTATTGTAGCTAGATGTTGGTTATTTCTTGTATTATGCAGCCAGAAGATTTCCATTATCAGGTTTCTTTATAGTCTATACTGTAGAAGCTCACTAACATCAACAAGCTATTCTCAGCTTAGGCAGCAGTGGCAACTTCTTTTTCATTAACAGAAAAATGAGAAATTCAGGCAAGATTGCCTCTGCAGTTCTTGGGCGGAAATATTCTCAGGAAATATTGTAATAGATTCTCCCAATATGGTAAGATATTGCGATTTGTTTAAATAAATATATAGAACAGTCAATATCAATATAAACGTAAGACACAGTTGATAATTACTGCGAAATCACGTGGTTTTACTAAAAAAGCCTTATGTTTGAGGTGTGTGTGTGTACAGCAGGTGACAAAGCAACGATAGTTAGAGCAAGGTAAAGACAAAAGCACCACCACAATGAAATCTTTGAGTCTGACGACCTCTAAGTTGCATTTAATATTCAATATTTCAAGAGAGTATCCCATTTTTTTCATCGTGCTTTCACAGCAATGGCAGATCACCCTCTCAAGGCAACGAGGAGAGAAGGGAGAAGAAAGGGGATTGCTTGTGGCATTTTTGGTTTATTCTGTGAGGGTTTTTAAAGTTCTAAGGCTTCTTAAATGAGAAGGATGCAGGAAATTCATAGTGCATGCTCTTATAAAAAAAAACATTAGTCTGTCACCTAGTGAGAGACTGTATTTGGCAACTGAAAGTTTAGGCTCCTTTGGACACAGACTGTGGTTTTGCTTCATACATAGTATGAAACAAAAGGGACCCTGATCTTCCATTTGAACATATACAGACCAGTGCAGTAAGAATCACATAGTGTCTGAGTAGGCATGATATTTTTTTAGTATGCTTTTCACCTATCTACATACATTTAGCTACATGCTGCTTGTTCAAAAGTAGTCAAGTCTGGGACATCCCATTCCTTTCCCTCTGTTGCAAAACCAATGGAAGCAGAGCACAGATGGCAGCAGGACAGATCAAGAACTAGAGCAATGCCCATTCGCCTGAAAATAAAGCAGTAGATTTCATTGCAGACAAGAGAGACACCAACAGAAAATACTCAAATGCTTCCCGAGTTGTTCTAGAAGAATATGTATATATGCATAGGGTGAGAGGTAGAGACTGGAGGGAGAAGCAAACATCTAGCAGGGATAGGTGACTGTGAGGCCACGTGCCCACAGGAGAATGCACCAGGGCCACAATCCCAATCCATCCCTGGTCTGCTGTGAGCAATCCATCATCCACAGCAGGGTCCCTGTGCCATGAACTCTGGGCATGGCACAAACTGGAGTCCCCTCCTTCCCATTCAGCAGAAGAACTCCCTGCACCCCAGGCAGCCAAGCCTCCAGGCATTTGCTGGCAGCACAAAGTACTTGGAAGTTTACTAGCAGAGGTCAAAACTTCTAGCCAGCAGATTATCTGTCCCCTATTAATTTAAATCTCTTGGACTCTTCCCTATGTGGGGGACACTGACTGCACCAGTGTTTATTTGTTTATCTTGGAGAAGTGTTTGTTTGGGTTGGGTGGGCTTTTTAATGGTTTTTGTTGATTCCAGTCTTCTCTAGACAGTTGGTTTTTTTTTCCCTAGTTACTTTCAAATACAAGATGGCTTTTGTTTGTCAGCTTTTGGAGGAAACTAGCTTTAATATGATGGTCTAGGTATATTCTCTTCTCTGTCCTCCCTAAGGACATAGTAGTATTACAATGGCTTTAAATTTCCAGAAGCTGGACTAAGTCAGTCTAAGGATTTAGGCATTAAAATGAGAAAAGACAGGTGGCTTTTATTCTGTCTTTCATTGCTACTAGACTCATCAATTAGTTTTCAAAGATGTGTTTGACAGGCAAATAGAGTTATTTTAACTTGGTTTGCTACCATCGCTGTCTACTTTTCCCAAATAGTATCTTTCCAAGCTGCACAGGCTACCAGGTTTCTAAAACTCCATCAGCTAATAAAAGTGAACCCAAAGTTCCCAAGATACAAGAGAAAAATTGAAGCATTCTTCCAGTATTTCCTTGGTTTTATAATTAAAAGAAGTCTGGAAAATAAACCAGTGGCCCCCATTTTCACCAAATGTCTTCAGAGAGCAAGGGACAGGGCCACCAGCAAAGCCACTGAATCTTCTCCACTCTTCCCTTTGGCACAGCAGAGTCTCAACTTTGCCTGACTGTAAATGACAGCAGACTTCTCTCTTGTGGTTCACATAGCAAAGACAATTGGGAATAAAAAGCCAGATTTGGGCTAAATCTACTGGTAATGAGACTACATGTTTAGTAATGTTTCTGAAGACCGAGCAGAGCACGGATTACCTGCTGTCACAGTGATGCTACCTGCAGCTACTAAAATACTGAGAAGGTGCAAGCCAAACAAATGAATCCTTATCACTTTGTTCCTATTCTAACAGGTACATCACAGGACAGGAAAAAATGCATCAAGGGACAGCGCTGACACATGCTCTGGATTTTATCAGAAGTCTCCTAGCATTTGGTGGGGTTTTCTTATGGACTTAAGCACTTACCTTGGCAATCGTATGAAGTAGTAACATGAGAAACTCTGCTTTGTTGAGCCTCTTACTTGTGGAGAGGAACTCTTACAATAGAGACCTCCAGTACCACATCACTGATTGACCAAAGTTTTACTGGAGGCATTTAAAAAGTGATGCTCCTACCCCACACAAAATGGACCAAACACTTCTCGGAGACATGACCCTGAAACCAGTGGTGTAACCACTCCTCTGACAAAAATCAACACCCTGCTAAAAACATCCAGCCTCAGATCCTGCTCACAGCATGAGGATAAGCCGTTTGTGAGGAGCTGATTATTGCTGTGTGCAGGAGAAAATATAAGCAAGTGGAAGAGAGTTCATAGAGTTTGTCACTATGCATCTGCATGGCACATCCCTACATTAAGCTATATTAAAATAAGATGTGAAAAGCATTACACTGCTCACTTTATAACACTCCCTAGCTTTGTATATTATTAC
Organism: Actenoides lindsayi; assembly: GCA_025331215.1. Classification (NCBI taxonomy): domain Eukaryota; kingdom Metazoa; phylum Chordata; class Aves; order Coraciiformes; family Alcedinidae; genus Actenoides; species Actenoides lindsayi. The sequence continues at coordinate 8,658 of WTSP01013092.1, forward strand.
TGCCATCTGTTTCTGGGTTTGAGAAGGGGGTTTTTTTCTTTTTCTTTTTGCCAGTTTTCAATTTCAGTGTACCAACTTTCACAGACTACTCAATTAAAATGGTATTTTAAGTAAGATTTTACAAGAAATATTCTATGTTACTCCCCTTAAATCAAGTCACATTATATGAACTGCAGTTTCCTCCTACTACCAATACTAACAGTGACCAAAAAAAGGCTTTCCCATTTTTCTGGCCTGATTTCTCCATTTACGTAACTAAACGACCCGTGATTCTGTTACCCAGACTCATAGTTTCTAACTCAAGTTTCTGTTATTTAGATATACATGGTTTCTATTTTTAAATCTATTACTTTACTCATTGGTGTGTGTGTTTACATGAGGACTAAAACCGAGGCTCACTGAGCAGCAGTTCCTGGTTGTCCTTCCTCTGCCCGAGTGGAAGGACAGCAGATGACCTTTTCTTTTTGCCTCTCTTGCCCAACTCACTATTTATTTCACAACTCATCCAATACAGTAGCCAGGAGTGTTTGAAATTCAGTCAGATAATCTTCCCAAATCCTTCAGTTCATTTGAACCTGCTGATTTACACAGCAGCTCTAATTTTTTTAATGGCACTCTTAAAATCCTTCCCATGAGCAGACAGGTTTGCAAGATCACCAGTCCCTCCCTTGCTTGGCCCTTGCACTCTCTCATCAGGAGAATGCTGAACTCCCTCTTTACTGGCACATGACTCCAGCAGTCATCAAACAGTACAGAATATGAACTAAAACATGCACACACAAGGTCCCTTTCTTATTTGGAAAAGGTTAATTAGAGAAGAAACATTGACTAGCACAAGCATGTTGTTTTTCTCATTTACAAGCAGTCAGCTTCAGAGTAGTTTGAGCAGTACTGTTCTCCAGTCCTGCTGCATGCACTTCATAAAAACAAGTATTATGGAAAAGATATTACATTTTGCTGACTGGTTTACTGCAGATGCAGTATGAACAGTTTACTATATAATAATGCACTTCCAGTAAAATCAAGTGTTGGGTGCTTTCTTTGTTAAATGACCCACCAGCACCAGTTGCACATACACAGAGAAGCTGCAGGTCTGGCCAGCGTGCCCTGCAACAGGAACAAACAGCTCGAAAGGGAACTTTTCAATTATCCCACTCCAAGTAACATCATTCCTACTGGAAGGATATTGCAATCTGCAGATTAACCATGAATTAAATTTATATTAAAAAATCATATCCTGCATTTTGCATCCTAAATTAAAACAGATGTAATTAAAGCCTTTCAAAGTCATTTTGGCTAGTGTTTCATTTATATCTACAGCTAAAGCAGACGCTTTCTTGGGCATTTGTGCCAAATTTGACTAATTCTTCTGCTCTGCGTTTTAATTACTATATATGCTTTCCTGTTGCAATTATGAATCCCCATTACACACTTGAACAGCCAACGCCATGAGAAAAGAGTACGCTTTTATTATTTATTTTTTTTGAAAGCTTAGTGATGTTTCAAATCATTGTGTGAAAACAGCAAAGCTCTACAGCTCACAGATGCTTCTGCTATACACTGCTATAGATAGTCTGTGCACAGCATACCCACCCCGTGACCCACATCTGACCTTGGCTGGAGCACTGCACAGCACATCCAGAGCAACCTTACAGATGCAGGAGAAGCTACACAGTACCACGTTCGAGCCAACGTTACACTTCAATACCACTGCACATCTCCTCCCGTGGCACCTATATTAAAGCCAACTTCAATAAACATTTTCTTCTCAAAAAAAAAAAAAAAGACTGATTTGTTTTTGGTTAGATTCCTCGCATCCCCATCCCTCCTCCTGTGCAAACACAAAAAAAAAAAGCAATCCTGCCAAAAACCCAGTTCATACAGCATAGCCCTGTACCAGCATCCCCAGAGAAACTCCTCCTGACTTAGGGGTTGAATTTCAGAGACTTGATAACAGTTACTCTTGAAGTTCAAGAATGCATGTCAGACAGCAAGGTTTGGAGATCATCCCTTCCAGCACAAGTTTTAAGTTTCCAGTCCATTTGTAGAGTTAAAACAGGGGGGATTTCAAGTGGAAAAAAATAAAATAAAATTTTTTTAAAAAGTAAACTGCTGCAAATCCAGTCTTTGCTTTGCTTGGCTTAACTGCAGAGTTACCTCCCCAGGCAGCCAGATGCAAACTGTTAGTGGAACTGGAGTTTCAGATAATTGCATTTGGTGAGATCTTCCTGCAAAAACAACCTTCTCCTCCTCCTTGGCTTTGTAGACCGAACCACATGATGAAGTCACTTCTAAACGTATGTATCACATACTGTAGGCATGAATGTACATACACATTGTCCATGGTTAACATTGAAAGATCAACAAGCAAGTTCCCCTTGAGTTAAACCAACAATGTCTAGACCAACTGCTTCAGTCAGTCTAAATTTAAAGACTAAGTGAACAGCTGCAAGCAGGCAATCACAGCCATCTTAAAGGAAATTATGTGGAAAGATTTGCAGATTTAAAAACAAAAGCCCTAAGTGCATGTAAAATAATAATCTGAGTATTGAAAGTTTGAGGTATTTTAAATAAGAATAAAATGTAAACTCTTTTGCATAGCTACGGGTCAGTCTCCTCTCAGTTGTCTAATCAAAAATTTGAACTCATTGCAGAGAAATCAGCAGGACTGTTTGTTACACCTCTGTGGATTTTGAAAAAGTAGAACTTGGCCGAAACCTCTTCTCTAAAAGGACAACATGCCTTTGCATGTGAACCGGTGAAAATGAGACAAACCTATATATTAAAAAAAGAAAACCAGGTTTGTTTCCACGCTACCATCACCTCCATGGGAAATGCTCTCTTCATTTCAATAAATCTCAAAAGATCTGTATGTGATAATGTGAATTACTTTATTATTACCTTAATGCAGAGAACATCCAAAGGACCTAATCCAGCCTCGTTTTTGTCCCATGAACACCTTCAAACTCAGCTTGGACACGGCTTTGAGCAACCTCATTTAATGAAAGATGTCCCTTCCTATGGCAGGGAGGTTAAAACAGATGATCTTTAAAGGGCTCTGCCAACTAAAACCATTCCGTGATTTCATGAATAAACAGAAGAATGTACCTTTGTACTCAGAGTACACATTAGGGTTTTCTGTACAGTCACTAAAAAAAAAAAAAAAGACAAGAACGTTTCATGCTGGGGGTGTGTGTGTGTTTCAGTTAAGAACTGACATAACAGGGAAAGCAAAGGGTTACCCCCAATGCAGAAGCTATTCAAAGCAAGTCTGAAACTATCAGACACTTCCTTAATAAAGAAGTTCCCCACATGTTCTGCCCATGCTATGTTTTACCACGAACGCTTGCAGCTCTGCTGCACAGATTCAGACACATCTAAGTCTAGAGCTCAGCTCAGAGCATAAAATCAAGGACGTTCCCAGCCCCGTGTCAGGAGACCAGCCCTGCAGAAAGGACCCATGCCCACAAGGCTGGGAACTGGTTTCAGGCACAGGACACAGAGCCTTTTTTTTATGGTGGTGAAACATTACAGTGTTTATCTGTACTGAATTTCAGTGATTGCCAACACAAAGCAACCAAGCCAGGCAGCGGTCCGCTCTGAACAAACAAAAGCCACGTGCACTTTGGCCAAATCTTCAGTTGCCAAAGCATCAAAAGCCTCATTTTTGCTTATTTTCAGACTCAGAAAGCCCAGCATGTGAATCAAACACTCCACCACGCCTGCCATTTGGGGCTTTTTACTAGACCTTGGGGTAGCAAGTACTCAACTTCTCCTGATGACAAAGGCTCTGTTTTAAAAAACGCAAAGCTCAAAATCTACAACACAGTCCCCAAAGAAAAGAAAAACAAAGTTTTAAGCCAGTGCGCACTTGGGAAGCTCCGAGAGGTCAGCACACTCCACTCATGATGCATATTCCTATTTTTATTGTATTCATTGCCTAGAAGAAACACCTAGTGACACCGTATTCCTTTTGCCAGCAGCTTATCAGTGCCTGCCCTTGACCACAGCACAACAACAACAAAAAAAACCAACAAAAAAACCCCACAACCCAGCATTTACCAACACTCTGCAGGTGAAAGACTATTCTTCTGTATAAATTATACATCTTGGGAACTCGGCATTTCTTTCACCCTCGAAACCTATTCAAGCTTTCCTGCATCTGTGGGCTAAGTGGTTTGCTCCAGCCAGGGGGCCGACAAATGCTGATATTTCAAGAAACCTAATCTCTTAATGATTGGGATCAGACGAAGGGTATGGCCATGAAAGAGACAGCTTGAAACAGGCCTAATCTCCAGCGTATCTGAACCTACAGATGGCAGGGACGCAGCGCTGCCACCAACATCGCTTCGACTGCCTGTAATCTGCCTATCCAAGGGTGGTCCGACCAGAGCAATTGAATTGCACACGGAAATCTCTCACGCCAATACTTGTGTCCTGGGAAAATCCAGCAGGGCTGGCTAGGCTGGGTGTCGGCGGGAGCAGAGCAGACACCGTCTCCGTCAGACAACAGCAACACAAACCTCCCGACAAGACAATGCTCCTGCTCGGTCTTGCTTTGATCAAGGCAAAACTCCCGCTTCTTGGTTTCCAGACTCCCAGTTGTCCTGAGTCTCCCATCTCACCGGTGCCTCTGTGCCTAAAGATTTCCTGACTGGGCAGCCTTTGTGCTGCCTCTCCCAGTTTATGGTCACAGACGGACTGTTACTTTTTACAGACACATTGAATGTTTTGTAATTCACTCCCCCTACAAGCCAAATACAACGCTTATCAGCGCTGTGGCACACAGCAGAGGCTCAGTTTTCCAATCAGCCCACTCAGGGCAGTGACACATAAGGGTCCATCCCACTTGCTCTCCTCCAGCAGAGCCCCAAGTCACCTGCCCTGCAGCAATAAGCCACCGTCCTCTTTGCTTCCTTGCAAAATAGAAGTATTTCCACCTAAGCTTAACCTGTCCCTGAGAGTCTATGTACTAACTGTGACCCTCCAAGTAAAAAAAAAAAAAAAAAACTAATAGTATTTTAAAACTTTATGCTGTGAGCATACTAAAACAAGTTTCAACTTTCAAGCTGAATTTTCAGTTGACGTATAAACTCCACCGATGAATCACCAGATGTACCCGGTGTCCAAACCCAATGGTGTGTGATCTGCAACACAGCCCTCCTACACTGGTCCCCAAAATAAGGAGACCGCCTTGACTGTATAAAGAGCAGCAACATAACCAGAATTAATCGTTTCTGAGAGGGCTGAGGAGACAACACCATCACGCAGCTGACCCGAGGAGCGTCCAGCCTGGGAGAGGGCCATCCTCCCTGGGACACAGCACATCTGCAGAGCAGGATGTTTTCCAAGCTAAGAGCTGATGTGGTTTTCTGGCAGAAGAAACAGGAGCCAGGAGGATTATGGTTACTTTTGAGAGCCCTGGGAAGGTGGAAGGAGGAGGTCAGGCACCCAGGGCACATTCACATAATTATCCAGGCATCAAAAAAAAAAAAAAAAAAGAAAAAAAAAAAAAAAAAAGAAAAAAAAGAGGGCTATTCTGATCCCCCCTTTAGAAGAAACGCAGCAGCATTCAGCAGGTTGGGAATTTACTGCCAGGGAGTTTCTTCAGCCCTTTCAGAGAGCTTTTTCTGCCTATACTGGGTTGTGTGTCTTTTATTAACTTGTCGAGCCTGTATATAAGAGGAGGCACACGAGGGAGGGGGAAGGGGCAAAGCAAGGGTGATAAGCAGAGTGGCATTTCAGGAGTTCAACTGAATTTTTCCAAAGTACTCATCATCATACACTATTTAATAATAAAATAACTGGGAAACAAAGTGAGTTAAGACTATCACTCCACATTAAACTTTATTCAACAGCTTAAAGGATTACCAGTCCGTTTTTATAGACCCCAGGACAGACAGACTTTTGTTACTGAAGAAGTTTCTAACACCAGAGCCCATCCTGAATGGCAGAATACTTATGCCTAGAGTCAAGTGAAGAATATAAAGGGAAGACCAATGCAGAAACCACTGAACAGAAATTACTTCCATGCTCCTATTAGAAATCCACCCTAAATATCCTAGAGATGACAAAAGAACCAACATCCATGTAGTTGTAGCCCTCCAAAACACACCCAAATGTAGAGTTTAGGCATGTTGAGCCAAAAATCTCAAAACAACAAATTTCTGGATACTGCAATAGGGTCATATCAATACCTGTGATGGAAATAGATGCACATCCTTCAAAACTTGGACATTTCAAAATTTAACCGAAGGTATAAGCCCAAAGACAGCACACAAGAGGACAAACCTAAACCAGCAGCTTCAAAGACAGCCTGAAATAACAACAGAAACATCAGAGAAACAGAAGTTTGTCATTTTGAAGGAAGTTGTGATTACTTCATTCCACCTAAAACTTCTTGCACCTTGGCTGTCGTGTACCCACACCATCTGCAGCAGTACTCACTACCTGCTGCCCAGTACGTGCATTGCCAATTCCCACTCGGATGAGCAAGATTAGCTTTAAAGATAAGGCTGTGTTTTAATCTCTGACTCTGAAGTTTACTGTAGCTGTTCCAAGCAATTCCATTTTAGTAATTTGCCATGTATCTGGAGGCCTGAAAGAATTCTGAATCCAAGGTTTTCTCTGGAAAACAAGTCCCAATTTTCTTCCATCAACAGATGTCTTTGACACCATTATGAAGTTTGTGACTCACTCAGGGACAGGTCAGAAGGATGCCACACTTGACAAGATTCTCATTGAAAGAACAGCAAGTTGGACCAAAGTCTGGTGCCTGATATTAAGAAAACTCTCTCCTGTTCAAGGCATAAGCTTCAGATGCAGAATAATTTTCTTTCAAGTTCTGATATTAGATTCTGCTTTTTATGACAGATCAATGCAACTTTAAGAGAGCTGTTTCACTCTGTGGTGCAGTGGATTTTTGATTAATTTTTAGAGCTGAAAATGGTTGTTATGGGACCTCTGTACTTATTGATCAAATCTTAAATCCTGAGACCCTTAAACCTTAGGAAAACCACATACAGATACACACACACAAAAAACTATTCACAGTATCACAGAATGGCAAGGGTTGGAAAGGACCTCAAAAGATCATCGTGTCCAACCCCCCTGCCAGAGCAGGATCACCTAGCGCAGGTCACACAGGAACAAGTCCAGGTGGGTTTGGAATGTCTCCAGAGAAGGAGACTCCAGCAACCTCTCTGGACAGCCTGTTCCATTTCTGTCACCCTCACCATGATAAAAATCTCCCCTCACATTTCCATGGAACTTCCTATGTTCCAGCTTGCACCCGTTGCCCCTTGTCCTGTCATTGGACGTCACTGAGAAGAGCAGGCAAAAAGTGTTCTCCAGCAACGGGAAAAGCTGGGCTTATGCCACAGGCACCTGACTTCTACCCAGCAGCTGGTAGTGCTGCTGAAGCAGTGTCTGAACAGTACTCAGGAGCTCCTGGCAAGGGATGACCTTGTAGGTGACCCAACTAAGTTTTATGACAGGAGAAAAAGACAGTTTCTACAGTCCTCTACAGCATCAGAGTAGTGATATTACTCAGTAAGGTTCAGAGTTCGGGAATTCACTTAAAACATGTTAAAGGGCAGGAGAACACAATGGGGACCTGTGCCAGATCTGCAGGCAGTTCTGTTCTCATCCTGTCTGCTGCTGCCCTGCAGCTTTCAGAGTCAGACACTTGTCTTTGTCACTGGGAAGACACATCCATTTAACAGTAGAAACAAAGATGATTCACGAATGCACGTGAATTGATATTTCCCATGGAACAGAAGAGATCAAGAGAAGCCAATTCTAAAAATAAAAAGTTTCTTACACCGTTTTATAGAAACACTCACACATTGTCCTTGGCAAAACCCATTCTCTTCAAGGCAAAGCACACCTGAATCACAGAATCTCCTAGATGGGAAAAGACCTTTAAAATCGTCTAATCCAATCATTAACCTACCACTGAGAAGACCTTAACTAAACCATATCCCTCAGCACTACATCTGCTTGCCTGGGTGCAAGCCAACAGGCAAGCACGTGACTTTTTTTCCTTGCAACACATCTTACGAGGCAAGAAGTAGAACCCCACAATTAGCTGTTTAGTAACACCACCACCATCACCAGCAGTCTTTACAGAATTAAATAAATAGACATGATAACAGCATTAAAAGGAAAGCACTTGGCAATTTATTTCTACCCTTTCCATCCCAGGTATGAATCCCAACCCCTAAGACAACTGGGTTCTGGTTTAAACTACTGTAGCCTGCAGCTTAAGTAGAGCTAGACAAAAAGTTTACTGAAAATTTGTGTTTTGTTTAACAGCTTTCTTGGAAGAAGAGTTTCTGAGAACTTCAACATTTTCAACCTGAACTGTGGGACAGGAGTCCCCAGAGGGCTCCGTTTGCACGCCCCAGCGTGGCACTGGCCAGCAGTGCTGCTCTGTCCCTCAATCATGAGCCCAGCCTCAAACAGTGAAAAATAGATCTGCTCCTTCACCAAGGATTACTGCTTCTGTCCGGTGATCACCGATCAGGCCAAAATAACTGCACGTGATGATTGGGAAGGAGTGTAATGCACGTCTGTGATGGAGAGAAAGTTAGAAAGTCCAAAAGGTGGTAGCCCTCCGAGTGTCACCTCTCAGAGATTCCAGTAAGATTCAAGAAGCACTTCTGATGATTTTCCCCACCATTTCTCTAACAGCTGCACCGATTGAGCTATTCAGTCAGAGTTCTGAAGTAATAGCTGAAGTGTATTTTTCTACTATTTTCTTCTCATTATAAATGAAATGCCCAATCCATATTCACTTAATACCGCTGAGAAAAGAGAAACAAAGAATAAAAGGGAAGAAAGGTCACTGTCAGGCCAAGATCAAGTCTGGAAGATTTCAACTTGAGACATGAGCATTTCAGGAAGTTATAAGCAACTGGAATAATAAAGGAATTCTAATTGAAACACAGCACGAATTTTAACTATAGCTCTTGCTACGCTAACGAATTATTATTTAATGTATTTGAACAGCTTTCAGAAACTCCTCTTGGCCGAGACATCAATGGGCTTGTGCTCTCAAGATCACTCCCAATCTCCTTGAAAAGGCAGAAGAAAGGGATAGATGATACTGGTCACAGCCATAGCTGATGGAGGTCAGCACAGCTCCTTTGCTTTCAGCGGCATCACTGAGTCACAGGAAAATAAGGAAAAGGGAGTAAAACCAAAATCCCCCCCAGCGTGCAACAGCACATCCAGTTTACTTCTGTGTTGCTTCCTCCTCAAAGGACAATGTTGGTCACCTCTAACCAGGGCAGCAGATAATCAAAACGTGGCCTGGTCCAATGCCTCCTGCAAGGGTAGGCAGAAGCAAAGAGAAATAATTCTCTAGTTTAAGAGAATTTGCTGATGGAATCACAAGATCATTTTTGTTTCCACTCCCTCCCAGTGCATTCTGCTCAACTCCTTGCCCTGCTCCACAAAGGAGGGCCATGAATTCAATGAAGCCTAATCAAAGTTTTCCCTGTCTCTCTCCAGAACAGATTTATAATTGTTAACAGACTAAATAAACCTTTTTTTTCCCCTCCCTTCACTGCTCTAATGGAACAAAGGACCTAGAAAGGCATCCTGCAAATGCTGAACTGCTACTGAAATAATCCTAGAATGATTACTTTTCCAAACAGTGCTCTGCTAAAAAAAAAAAGAAATTCAGACATCCCCTGAAACTTCTGCATGCCAACCCAGGTATTTAAAGGTCTATGCCTCCTGAAAAAAAAACAACTCCAGTGTTTTAAGTTCACTCCACTTGACTCCACTTCACAAGTATTTGCAAAGGGCAGGAATGACCAAATACACCAATTTTCTAATACAATGCTCCAGAGGCACTGCCACCAGCATCTTCATTTAAGTTCTTTCCACACACTATGATACTGTGTTTCTGTCAGAAACTAGGTCATAAACTTCTCTATTGGAAAGCGTTTATAGCTATTTGGACTGGATTATTCTGTTCAAGAGGTTATAATAATAAAGGAAGCTCGCAAGCGTACTGTTTCCAAACTCTTGGTATGCTGTTGCCAGTTTGAGAAACTGGCTCGTTACTTATCCTTGTTTGGCTCCTTCATTCTAGATTTCTTGTTTGCTTTGACCTCTTTCTGGACAAATATAAAACTTACTGTTTTACCTAATTAACGTGAGGGAGAATATAGAAAACTCTCTCATTTATTCCAGTTCCAGAATCAGCTTTACAAAAACATTGTCAGGGATTCAAGAAGTGTTCATCTATTAAGAGTTCTGCCAAAACTTTACAATCTAGTTATATCCTGCTACAGAAAAAACAAAAAAAAAACCCCAAAAAACTACACCAAAAAAACACCCTGTTCTGTTCTTTCTATTTTATACAAGTCTCTGGCAAGAAACAATCCACCTCCATATATTCACATGCATCCAGATGATCTGTGGATAAACCTTATTTTCTTTAGTCTAATCAAATTGGCCAACTCGCTTTCTTCCCTTCCAAACACTCCCAACACATTTTCCTCAGCCACTCCTTCCTGCACAGGCAAAGCAGCAGGTTTGCTCTCTTCCCACCACCACTCCTTTTGGAAGGCTTAAAATAGTGAGCAAACAGTTCAGCCCCAGTTCTAATAGAGCAAAGCTTTTTCATTTCAAGTTCCTCCTCTTGGTTCTCCATTAAATAGCTGCTCATTCCCTATCACAGGCAAATTCAGTGTTCATCAGCCTCCCAGAAGGGATTCAGGGGAAAACTTTTGCCTGTTTTCTGGGGACTCCAGGATCAAGGTGCCTGATGGTTTCCTCTAAGTGAGAAAGCTGGGTTGGTAGTCTTCTACATGCTTTTCCATGAGCCATCAAAACAAACACAGTGGTGTCATCCTCAAGTGGAAAGGCCTTAAATTATACACTACATCCAACTTGCCTTGTATCTCCTAAGGATTCAGCTGAAGGCCTTGCACACCAAGGCAATCTTTTCCAAGAGCTGCTTTATCACTTTCTGCCCCAAATGTACACACAGAAAGGAAAAGGAGGGCAGACGGGATGGAAATAAGTGTACAGCACTGAGCTGGTTCTGTAGTCAGGAATGGATCTAAGTCCAACATCTCCACTGTGTTTGGAAGAAAAACAACACGAGAGCAAAAATAAGCCCAACTTTTACCCAGCAGCATAAATTCTGTCTTCCAACTCTGTCAACAAGGAGAATCTGTGTAATTAAATTATTCTCCCTCAGCTGGTTTTAAGATTTTAGTGAAGATATGCTACTGGTTCTGTTTGCTTTTACAGAATTTTCAAAGCTTTTACTCTTAAAACCTTAGTACTCTGTGTTCTGTACTTCGCATAATCACAGTTTGAAATTTTACTTTTTCAGCTCACCTTCAGCAAAACCACAACCTTTTCCAGTTTGGCAATCCTATCACAATAGTTAACATCATATATACTGCATAGTGTATTCTGTGACTCCATTTAAGCCAGCCAGGTAGATTCATGCAATATTCCCACTTCCTTCCATAGCCTTCATGCATTAGCTGGGGTATGTGCACTCAGGCCCTCAGTGCAATGGTTTTGCTACAAAGGCACTATTGGGTAATTTTTTTTTTTTCCAACCCATCCAAAGTTTCTGTGAACCCAAAAGCAATGTTTTAAATGTACAAAAGAAAAATGACAAGAAAAAATACAGATCAATTCTGATTAATAGTCCTATATTTTAGTGTGTTGCTGGGAGGCTCAGCCCATGGAGTGTGTCCCCCCAGGATATTTTAAGCTTCCTTTCACACAATCTTGAATTGTGTCAGGAAAAAAAAAAAAATGGCCAGTACGACTGCCTCACAGCTCAGGAGACAGAGCATCTTCTCTGTTGCTTTCTGGAACTCATGAAGGTACAGAACATAAAGGCCACACAAGTGCCAAATTGTTATTAAAAACACGGGACATAAGCTCAGAGAAAAGCAAGAGAGGTCTGAGCAGCCACATCAAGCCTACACATTAGGAAGGCACCAACAGTGGAAGAGCCACAGAAGCCCTGCAGTTTCATGTCACTTCAGGGAGATTTTAGTCTAGCTACTTCAAAAGAAGCCTTCCTTAGAGTTTAGCATCCATCCTCCTTTCCCACCATCCCACTGGAGAGGGCACAATTTAACCCCGCAATCTCCCGGCACATTGTCCTAGTGCCCAGGTTAACTGAAGTTAGCAAAGCAGGAGGTTCAAACCTAGCTTCAGGGAGTGCTCCCTGCTTCTCTAGCATTCAGCTGGAGAACTCTGAACAGGGGGAAGCTGCAGAGGCTCCAAATTCACCTGGGTTCAAAACAGTACGTGACAAATTCACAGAAGGAGAAAGTATATGCGAAAACTACACAGAAGTCACCACTGACTCACAAGGTTCTTCATCCTGCAGATCATGAGAGGTTAATCTGGGAAGCAGCCACGTGCAGGGCTTGCTCCTCTCTCCTCTCTTGGCATCAGTCAGCAGCCACTCCCCTGGATAGGAGGAAACTACACCTTCCCTAAAGGTCTAGGCTTAACCCGGGTCCCTTGATCTGACAGATATTGACATTTTGATGCATTTGCTGTGTTTATGCTCTTACAGCCTGCAAGTCGCAGAATGAAGTACACCCCAGGGTCATCCATTTGTGTGTTTTGTGCCCTTGCCTTAAGACATCTCTTTAACAGCATGCCAATACTAGATACACATCTGGCTCCAACCTGAACACAATGCGGCCTTCACTGCATTGTAAGAGTATCACAGAGAGAAAAGGAAGAAACGAAGAGGGCAATTGGGAGCCCAGAGATACTAAAGCCCATGGGTGTACTAAGACACCACTTACATCTAAGCCCAGGTCGTTTACTTGAGTCAAAACGCACATTTGGCAGTAACCACCCTCACTTCTAAGCACTGGCTGTCTAGCAGCTCTACATTACCAGCACAACAGGGTGATCTTCACATGCACAGAAAGCTCAGTGTAGCCCTGAGAACACCAGAATTGTGAAGAAAAAAAAAAAAAAAGTACTCTGGACACACTTGTCTTCTCTAGCAGAAATGAAAGCACATAGGTACATAGGCCCTTACCTCCTACTGATATGGGAACTAAAGAAATCACCCATGGTTCCCCAGGAAGCCTGTGACAGAGCAAGAATTGAATCAAGACCAAACTTTGCTTTGCCTTTGTGTAGGCTTTAAAAAGCTTGGGATAATTTTCAAGGGTATCAACAACTTGACAGCTAAGTCCTGAATTGGCATAGCCTCAAAGAACGAGTTAAGTTACTTAAACCGCTCAAGAAATGCTGAAATTGTCCTTATATTCAGGCCTAGAGCTGTAACTAAGGTGAAATCAAATCTCAAAGTAAGTTAAGGAAATGCTTTATACGGTGGCCAAGGGTAAAGACTATAATAGCAGCAGCTTGTTTGTTCCCACCATTCAATTAGTTATACAGGACAATTATGCACTAACCTTACAGTTTGTCAACATGAGATAACTCTTGTACAGAGGGTGACTGAGGAAGAGAGTTTGCTACTTTGTGCAAAGAAATACTCGTGCTCTGGCACATGTTCTCTCTTGGGTTTTTTTCTTTTTTTTTTTTTGTATTTCAATCATATTTCTATCTTTGATGGATGTGAATTTATTGAGAAAAATTAATCTGAAACCTGCATCAGACTAGTCATGACCACTACAGAGCCAAGCAGCAAAACCTGAGTGAATGAAAGTGGGTCACAAGAGGCAGAACAGAACTCGCTGGAGAGTCAGCACCTCTCCCCTGGGACACGCCTGGAATTCCCTACAAATACATTTTTAAAAAGGGGGGTTTGTTTTCCTTTTCATGAAGATATTTTTACCAAAGTATTATCAGACTAACTGGCAAAAAGTTTACTAAGGGGCAAACCTCAAAAATTTTTCAGCAGTCCAAGTGTGGTTCAGAGAAGTAAAGCCTTCTGGAGTAGAATGCTGCAATCTGGTGTAATTTAAAGTAGCTGGAACTAATTCCTGCCGGAGCAGGTGGGTTGATGGAAGAATCAGAAGCGACAAACTGTATTTTGTAATAATCTTTCGCTCATTAAGACCCAAATTAACATGCAACGTCATCTGTTGTCAGAGGAGGAAAAACTAAAACCTGCTCACCGTGATTTACAGACAGACATATGTAAACATTTGTGTAGACAAGAGATTTATATTTTCAATTCAGTGAGTTTTGAGGCTGTAACATTAAAGACTGCTACTATTGAAGCTTAACCAAAACAATGTGAGGACAGTTAATGAACAACCATACCGAATGGCATACGTTTCATTTCTTACCTGAAGAGTGTTCATCAATCATTCCTGCTGTCCCAGGAAAATGCTTCAGCGACCACACAACAGAAACAATCTGGTGAACTCCTGTATGTTTAAAAAGAAATACAAGCGTGTTACACAATGCAAAAGTAACCAAATCCAAAGCAAGGAGAACAATAATACTTCAGAGATCAGTCCTATGCTACACTTGCAAGGAATATTTTATTATTATTTTGTTGTTGTTGTTGTTCAGATTTTTATTGTTTTTTATTCTACTTTTTTATTTAGACTTCTCTGTGCATTCAAATGAAGTTGTGGTACATTCATCTGAGGCAGAACGAAAACCGCAGGAAAGGCAATTACTAACTAGACTAATTATAGATGGAAAAATCAATGTGATATAAAAATAGAAGTATCAGAATTAGTAAAAATAGAAGTATCGAAAGGGAAGTAGTCATCCCTAGCTGGTTTAATGGGTTGGCAACTATGCTGTATCCACACATTCACTTGATATTAATTCACACTGTATACAGAGAAGTTTTCCAGCTCTCACAGGAAAGGAAATAGCATTTCTGAATTATAGTTATATTTTACAGAAAGAATGACTTATGCTCAATGTGAAGCATGTGTCTTTTCTTAACTTTTTTTTTCCCCCCTTTGTTTTCAATTTCATTTTAAGGGTCCGGGTATAAGGAATACTTTAAAAATCTGGACATATCACTCTTCAGAGCTGCATTTTGACTTTAAAGCCACAACACAAACACATTAACAAGCTCTGCAACTTACAGTAGTTACATTATATCACTGCAAAATCTTCTCTAAATCAAATACTAAATTGGAAAAAACATGCACTGCTAACATTGCATGTAGCTGCTTGATTAACAGAGAAACTATGCAGTCAACTAGCTAGCAAATTAACCTTTCAGATTTCATGCACTGCAATTAACTCCCATGCCTGCAAGCATATCCCCACAAACTTCACAGGAAAAATGTCCTCGGAAGCATGTTTTTCCTAACAGTATGCCAATGGGGCTGCTTTTAGGAAGGATGCCACATTTTATTGGGAATTACACCTATGACACACTTTTTCTCCCTTATAAACATTATAAAATTATCTTAATCAAGTCTAAGGTGCAAGATGCAATCTTTCAGTAGGTCCCACACAATTTCTAGCAATCTGTAACATGTGGAAGAACCTTCTGGTTTCTGCTGCTTCAATCCAGTTACACCTCATGGACAGCTCAGCTGACTCCTCCAGTACACAAGGCTAGCAAAGCATCACTCAGAATATGGCGACAGCACCTCTTAGGAGACACATTCCGACACATTCCTAGCCACATCAAAAACCACTAAACCATGGCCCTAAGCACAACATCTACCCAGCTCTTAAACACCTCCAGGGATGGTGACTCTAGCACCTGCAGCAGGCTTCACGTTTTGGAGCTCCTGGAAGGCAGCCCAGATAGGCACTGGGGCATTTTCTAGCCAGGGCTTCAAGCAGGTCATCAACCAGGACTCACCTCCAAAGCCCAAAGAGAAATAATATCAAGCTCTAACCTTTAAAATTAGATTACGTTTGTCTGTTTGATTTCTTAAACCAAGCATGGCAGTTGCATCAGTCAATTCTAATTACTTGTTTTCCTTCCCAATGAAATGGATACAAGTATTGTTCTGACTACTTGGATAAGAGTGCTGCCTGAGGCTGCCAGTCCTAAACAGCTGGGGAAAGAGTCAAGATCACTGTTAGAATCATAGAACAGTTCTGGATGGAAAAGACCAAGATCATCAAGTCCAACCTTACTCCTAACCCTATCAAAACCCACTAAACCCTGTCCCTAAGCAAAACATCTACCTGTCTCTTAAACACTTCCAGGGATGGTGACTCCACCACCTCCCTGGGCAGGCCATGCCAATGCCTCACAACCCTTTCTGGAAAGAAATGCTT
>WTSP01013092.1:25879-53440 GCA_025331215.1 Actenoides lindsayi
AGCAGAGGTGCAGCTTGGAGACGAGACAAGGAGGTCTACGTCTGTAGCTGAGGAGAGTCACCTTCGAGCAGGTGACAGGATTCTGCCAGGAATCATTAAAATCATTAACGTCATTAATCATTAAAAGCAATTTGTGCTAGTTGTGGAAAACGGACACGCTCTTCTGCAGCAATGAGATGCATCATCTGGGCATTGCTGGCTGTCAGGTTCAGCCCCAGCGTAACTATCTACAGGATGTTTCCCCTCCTTTTGCACGAAGCAAAGTTTTGGGGCAGAAGGTTGCGTGAAACGCATCAGAAAACACTGTTTACTTGATAAATACCATCACTGCCTCCTAAAAGAACTAGACTAGGAATTATTTTTTAAGAAAAAGATCATTTGTAGGCCAGGGACTAAAGTACTAGCATGAACTAGGTCAATCCCATCCTTTGTTACTGTTCCAAAAGTACAATAACAGCGGGAAGGGGGAAGGGGGGGGTCAGCGTGAAATAATCATTTGTTAACAATTTTAATAGCAAAGCTTTATTGGGTTTCCCTATGGATTCTCATCGTTAGTACGGTGAAATTAAGCATTTTTCCTCCAAGTGAACTCTTGTTAATCCTTTTATTTAGGTTCAGAGCTACAGTACATGACCCTGCAAGAACATTCATCTACAGTCACAGCTGGAGCTGCAGACTCACTGGCTTGAAGGAATTAATTTCTTTGTGAGGCAGAAGCAGCAGAAAGGCCAAAGGCTTATCTGCAAGAAAATCTGAGCAGAACAAAACCAAAACATATAATCAGACACCTCATCAAAAAGCAGATGTGAAAAAACTCTTAGCACATTAGAGAAATACAATTGGGGGGAGGGAGGGGGGAATCTAAAGGTCTGTCGCCCCATAAAACAAGCTTTAGCTCTTAGAAAAATGAATCTGAATTTTAAAACAAGATTAAATTCAACTCTAATAAACAGCCGTCAAGAGAGCACTCGGATTTAACAGTGCTCAACTCCAGCCACCCAGACTTTCTACTATCTCATACCTTTGACAATCACTTGCAAGATTTACCTAAAGGCAGTTACAATAATACCAAGTGAAAAGCCTGTTCTTGCTTCAGCTTGGTTCTCAACTTCTCACTTTTTTAGAACACTAAAAATGTGAAGAATGCCAGCAAGTCAGATAGGTCATCATACAAAAGTTTGCCCCAGACAAAAGGTAGCACAAAGCAGATCTGTGGCCATCAGCTCAGCGAGCGTAGAAGGATAGAGAAACAATTTAAAAGCATGAGTGACAACCTGCACTTGGAAGCTAAAATCTGGATCTTCCACTTTTGACAGTTTTCAAGAAAATACTTCAAAAGCTATTTTTAATAGTTTCATTTTCTCCATCTTAAAAAAAGAAAATTCCTAAGGCAGCATTCAGCTTAAACACTGCTTACAACAAGCCTTAGCTAAGTACTCACTGGATGCATCACACGTTGCTGCTACACACAGAGTGAATTTAGAGGCTTATATTAACTTGATCATGCGTGAGTCCCTTTATCACCTTTAAAGTGATCTGAAAGTTCGACCCATTAAACTGATCAGAAGCATTTCCATATCCACAAACATCCACAGCAATTTATTTCGGTCATATTGCACTGAAATGTTTACTTATGTTTTCTAAAAGCTGAGCATTCTTGACACTTTTGAGACCTCAATATTTTGATTTATTTAATTTTTTTTCCCCCCAAATCATTGCTTTCCTAATCAGGAACAAAGGGACATAAAAGCTTCATTTAATGAAAGTAATGTAGCAGCAGATATTTTGCAAGGAGAATCTAAGCACAGAAAATCCAGGGTATTTTTAATTCTTGCCCACATTTGAAATTAAGTATTCAACTTGCTTACGTTTTCAAAAAGGATTTGCAGCACATTCTAAATAAGAAAATGTTACAGCCACACTGGAACCCTTACAAATCTCTATCTGAAACAGCATGAGCAGCTCTTTACTAGGATTTTTAAATAAGAAGCAACTGTTAAAAAAAAAAAAAAGGAAGAAAAAAGAAAACCCAAAGCCAAGTAAATTTCAATTAATCTCATATCTCGGATTTTTATCCATCTGAAGTGAAAACGTATTTAATTAAATCATACCAATGATGGAGCATTCTCCTTCTACCATTTCACTAACCATTTATTTTATCCTACTAGTCCATTTAGCTTAGCTGCCCTTAACACTGTGCTCCCAACGAGACACAACTTGGAAGATGATCCAGGTCAGACTTCACTGATTAAAATCCTTCTATCACATTGGCATAGGGTATCCACTAAAGAATCCATAGGCAGGGAAGAGCAAGCACTATTCAGCCTTTGGAGGCTTTCCTGCTGCTATTTTCTTGGATGAGGAGGACACAATTTCTGCAGGAAAGGCCAAAGGGAGCACAGAGCCCCTGCACAGCAGTGCTAAAAAGGGGGCTGGAGCTGCCAAAGCTACACAGATCTTTCCTCCCACTATACAATTCAGTTACTTTTAAGCACCGCTTGCTAAACAGCTTTTTCCTTGAAAGATATCTAGTGATATCAATTAAAATTAAACTAATATTGCTATGCGTACGGTGATCATCACCTGATAAAGAATGAGGCAGTAATCTTCTGATGGCTTTCCTCATCTACCTTTTCTTAATAGTGTTAATTCCCCAAAAGGAACAATTTCCCTGAGCAGGACCCACTAGGTTAGATGGATTAGAGTGGCCTTTGAAGATGAGCTGTGCTCACAAGTTAATAAGGATGTGAGCAAAGAAACCAGAATTTTAGACAGAAAAATTAAGTCTCCCCAGCAGTAACCTGGCTGACCTAGTTGTGTCACATTGCCAAACAAAGCCAGAAAACTCAGTCCATGTTTCTTTCCAAAGAACTGAAATAACAAACAGCCTTCAAATTAAAAGCTGACTTAATTTACTTACAAAAGTCATCACGAGCTATAATGGCACCATCTCCCCCTCCTTTTTAATTTTGTTCTTTTCATTATCATTATCCCAGGTGGCTTTCAGGAAGTCCCTGCAAACTAGTCACTATTATGAAGATGGCCTATTTTAATCACAGTCCCTTGACAAGAACAGCTAATTATCTAACTTTTCTGTCTGAACTACCAGATGGCTTTACTTCTCAACTTACTTTTAGTTTCTGGTAAGTAGTGATATTTGCATATTAGAAAACGTCTGGGATGACAGAATAGAAATAACACCAGTATCAACACGGGTACCTCAGATACAGGCAGAATAGCAATGTATTCATCTACTGCATTCCTCCACTACAATAACAAAGTTACTTCAGATGGTAGGCATCTTGCACATTTCCTTTGCTTACTGGACTGTCCAAAGCCATGTCAGCTGCCCCTTCTGCAGAGAGGCCACCACCTTCACACTGCCTCCTCTGAAGCTGCAGACCTCCTAGTGCTGGGGGAGAGAGCTGAAACCTGCAGGTTTTTGTTGTTGCCATGTTGGGTTTTCTCCTTTCTAACATTCACTGCAAAGAAAGCAAGGGGAGCTCCCCTGTCATGTTCCAACCAGCTGCTTTTAGACATTGACTCTTCCTCCCGAGCCCCCAGTTTTGGGTGCTTCCAGCCATGAGGACAGCAGGAAGCACACCCACGCTGCATGCCCTGGTCCTTTACACCTCGGTGCTGAGTGCTAGGAAAGCATCAAAGCTCAGTGTCAGTTTGGGACTACACAAACACTCCAGCTTGGGGGGACCGTACTGTAGGACTGTCATCGCTGACAGTGCAAAGAGCAAGTACAGCTTGTGTGTGCTTGCCAGGACACCTACCAATGCTGCCAGATTTCAGCTAGGTCCAGAACGAGGAGTTTAGATGGGGTTTGAGAATATCTAGTCCCATAGGGCATGGGGCACTGCAGACAGAAAGCAGCAAGGGAATCTAGCCCGAGTGCATTGGGGCAGCATTTACACACCGGTACACGCTAGGAAAATACAGCTGCCTCTGACTAAAGACAGTGGAGATCAACTAAAATCAAAGCAAGGCCAAAGATCAGACAGCCAAAAGCGTTTTGGACACAGACATAGGACATTGTCTTTCAGGCAGGCAAAAGCCCACTGGATATTAACCATAGCAAACATATTCCTTATGAGTCACACTCATAAAAAAATGCAAGCATTTTCTTCTTATATCCTTCTCACTACGCTCAAAATCCCATCGTTTATTACATATAAATAATTTACACTGCCAAAAAATCTTTTTCTCCAAAAAGCAGCAGCAATGCAAACGTTGACTTGGTATTTTTTCTTAGGGGTTACAACTCCTGTGAATAACTGTAACCATTCAATGATGTTGCCACATCCACTAAAAAATAATTGAAGAACCCAGACTTGAGAAAATTCCCACGTCTGTGAGAACACGGGAGTTACAACTTCCTTTCTATGCTTTTCTTTTAAATAACTAAATAAAAAGGAGTCTATTATCTTGACAGAGAAACAAATGAAAAAGCACTCAGGGAAGAAAACATTATATTCAAGTTCCTAAAAGGGTACCACAAGAAATGGCAGAGAAGATGCCAGACAACAATTTTCATTATTTTGTGTCTGTGTATCTTTAGACAGTCACTCACTTTTAGCCACCTTCTCCAAAAGGTTTAGGATGTATTTCTAGAAGAAAATACCTCTGTAATTTTAGTCATATTAACACTAAGAGTATATACAATAAATGTATATAAGACTATAGACACTAGAAGAATGTAATAGGAGAATATAAATAATAAAAGAATATATACACCAGATTAAATTATACTAGTAGTACATTCAGAAGGGAGAACTGTTGCCTTTTTAAATTGATAGCATTCTAACCCCTGAAACTCAGTCACTTCAGTGAAGAACTAGAAATAACAACATTATCATATTGCCACAGTTCATCCTACAGCAAGCGTCATCAGATAAGCGCCCCTCGGTACCATCACAGCAACATAAAGATGCCTAAGCATAGATAATAATCAGAGTTTTCTCAGTTTTACAGCCGTGACACTCAGGCAGGGCAGCAGAAAAACGCTGACTGAACACGTGCCACGCCAGAAACACAACTGATTGTTGCCAGTGCAACAGCCATCACGGCTTCCACCTCCGAATGGATCGTGGCAAGGGTGCTCACTGAATTCATGGGATACCTTTAGAGGGGCAAATTTGGTAAATTTCTCAAGTTTGGGGTTTGGTTTCCAAAATTGCTTTGATTTTCTCATCCCTTACTGGAAATTATATCAAGTTTCATCTGCTGCCACTGTAGTCCAGTTGAAATCAGTTCTTAGAACAAGTACTCCAAAAGAAACCCAAAACAAATTAAAACCCCCGTTTCCCCACTCCCCCTTCAATATTTGTTTGAAGGTGTTTATGGAGGATTTAGACAAGCAAACCTTCCCAGATGGAACTGTAATTTACATCCATAGAATCCATAACATTAATCTTCCAACAACCAAAGACTGCAGTCTCTATTTTTAGTAATCTACAGAGGTTTTGGAGTTAATTTAACAGTCAATGCTGAGCATAAGAGGTCTTGGGAAGCTGACTTTAGTAGGACTTGTAATGACAATCTCTAGTTATATTTCACAGAGTCCTACATCCTCCTGAAATGGAAAACAAGGGTAGCAATTGCCAAGAAAACTAAGTTTGCTTGATTTTTCCCATGTAGTGCTGTTTAATGTTCAGTTAACCAGCACGGGTTCCGACTGGTTTGTAACACTGTGGTGTCTGCTCCCACTCCTCAGTTTCAGTTTCATTAAATCAGTGGGTGAGTAACTACAATTCATGATGTAAAATGAAGTTTCCCAGACTGGTCTGCTCCTGTCACAGTTATTTGGCAAACCAGCAGCAGCAAGGGTGAGAGTTCAGCTGCCTGCCCTGCCCAGGCAGCCTTAGGCAAGTTTGCTTTAGGTTGCTTCCCATTATGGAGCTCAGCTTCACACAATCTCCTCACCTAGAGAAGCCCCTACCCACATCCCCAAAATCAGAACAGGACAAGACCCGTGTTGTCTTTTCTCTACATCCTGATTTCAACAGGCTCAGACGGTGCTCGAAACCACCCCTAACAGGGTTAGGGCACTGAGGTGCTCTGCAATACACCCCTGATGGCAAACTGGGACACTGCTCGGACACCCCATAACTTCAGTTCCCCACTTAAACAAAGAGCTCCTTCACCACAGAAGCAAAGTTAAACCTATTAATGAGCACCAAGGACCCAAGCGATCGTGCCTATCTAGGCAAACACCGACAAAGAGAGTAACTATTTCAAAAGAAGTGATTCAAGTACACTGAGTCCTCCTGAGTCATTCCTCCGTGGGATTTCTGCTCCATGGTGACTCTGAAAGGAAGTCTTGACTATCCCACAGCATCTCCTTATGCATATGTATGCTGTCAGTGTCCAGTCTACAGCCTGAATCACTTCCTGTGTGCAACTTCATTAACTGGAAGCCTCCTAAAAAGAAAAGCGAGGAAGTGTGGGGTAGGACTCAAAACAAAAAAGCTTACAGCTAGAAAGCACACAGATAAGACTTTTTTTCTTGTCCAAGACCAGATAATTCAAACTTAACAGATAATACCACTAAAAACATATATAAGCTACTGCAGATTAACACTAAACATTTCCATCCTTTCCTCACAAAAGGAGTCGATTGAATGGGACAAGAAATAATTTCTTCCTTTTATTTTCATCTATCCTCAGTACATGCTAGTGCACAATTCTTTAAGTGCCAATAGTCTGACATGGTATAAAAAGACCTCTGTTCCTGCAGACATCCATATCATCATGTTAGAATTCTGATTTACAGCATCTAATAAAATGACTAACATGGGTGATATACAACAAAATCACAAGCCCTCCAGATACAGAGCAGCCTGGGCAAGCCACATAAGTGAGTTATCTTTAGTGCTGGAAAGAACTGATGAGGTAATTCCTTCAATAACTTATCAAAAAAAAAAAAAATATACAGCTTTAAATCGTAACTCACACTTTATCCCACATAGCAGCAGGAGGGGCTTACTAATTGGAATCTGCAGAACATATGGACTGGAATATATCCCATATTCCAGCACCTCAAACTTTACACATTAAGTCGCTAAGCTTTAGAACACTATTTACCATTTGCCTTATGAATATCGAACTGTGTTTTACATTACTGAAGTCGACGCGTAAAGAAAAAAGTTGCCATCGGTAAAGCTTCCTTAACACAAACAAAAACACGTCGTGCAAAGAAATCCACAACTACGCTGCCTTTCCATCGAAGCTGTGCAAGGATGGTGGCTCTCTGATCCCCTTTTTATACAAAACAGATTCAGATTTTTATTTTTTTTTTTCCAGCCTTCCCATTTCCTGACTGCATCCTTGTGTAAGGAAGCCTGTGGGCCTTTGATGCCTCCACCCAAAACAAACATGAATCTTTGTAACTTTTGCAATCATCTGCTTTTTGGCCACCCAGTGAGAATCTAACAGGATCCCTTGCTTGAAGGCCACCACAGAAGAGTAATAGCAGGGGAAAAGAAAAAGAAGATGAGGTCCAAATATAATCATTACATAATATTTTTCTAATGAAATATAAAGCTGCTTTAATCTAAGCAATATGTTAAGATCTTTATTAACTTTGAAGAATGGACAATACTCATCAGTTTAGCAGAGCAAAATCAAAACAAGCAGAATATTTTTTTCCACGTTTAGACAAAAATTCTAAAAGTGACACATCTCTCAGATAAGCAGACAATGCTCTCCTGATTTAGACACCTCTCCTGAAAGGGCATTCCCTGGAGACATACCAACCTGGGACTAAAAATGATCAAGTCATGTTACCCTGAGGTTTTTACATATATATGTATGTGTGTGTGTGTGTATACACACATATACACATATTTATCACACACTCAGAGCCAGTGTGTTGAAACACCAGAAAAGCAGAACCAAACACTGAGGAACATCTGCCTAATGTTTCTGGAATCCCAGAAAAACATTTATGAGAAGCTCCTCTCACTCTGATCACCATTTCTGGTGCTAGTGGAACAGTATGCCAAGTGCCAGGTAGAAATTCAAAGCCAGAAGGATGCTTCCATCATGTAGCAGAGTACACCTCCCCACAACTTTAAACAGTTTCACTCTAAATCAGGCATGGATTTAGCAGATGCAATACTGTGATGGGCTCTTATTTACCTCACATGGTCATGATACACAACTTCACGTCCCCCCTTTTATCTCCCCTACATTCACATCTCTATGAGCAGTGTAATTTCTAGTTTGCAAGGAAGTTTTCCTTCTGAAGGATCCTAAAGTGCAGTATAGTTTACTGTTAAAGAAAAACCTGTACATAATCCCTGTTGAATTTCTTTTTGTTACAAAATTATGCAACCCTAGGAAATCCTTCAAACAAAAGTGATACTTTCATGATTTTTCTTATTAAAATCCACCTGTAACTTCTAGGTATTTCAAACTCTCACACATAATTGTCTTAGTCATTTATCAACTTGTATGTTTATTTACCATCCCACAACTGTATTTCAAAATCATTTTTAAAAGAACACTCAGAAGTACACTACTACGATGTATCGTAACAACAACAGCTTCATATTAATTGCAATCATTAATTGCAAACACAGAGATACTGAAATAACACTCATAAAAGAAACAGGTAGAAGCACTAATCAAGACATATGGATACATACCAATCTTATATTGGTAGCTTTGGCTTTTCTTTAGATGCACATGAAAGCTGCAGAGCAAGAAAAATAGACCAGTATATGGAACTCTATGATCCACCTACAGCGTTCCTCCCCAGCTCACAAGCTGCCAATATAATAAAAGAAAGATGTGGAAAAAATTGCCCTTTCATAAAATTAAAGGAGGATATGTCCTGAGAGGAAACAGCCCAGATCAAGGCCTTTTAAAACCTTCTCCTTTTCTTACACCTTCAGGTTTGATAGCATCTCTCCACAACATGAAATCCTTTGATCTCCATCTATTTACTGCAGCACCTGCATCCTAGGGCAGGGGGGTTATTTGTTTTGTGTTTTTAGAAGAAAGGTGTTACAGAGATACACATTAATCCTGTCCTCCAAAGGTCATGAGCAGAGCAGTACTGTTAAGAAAGCTCAGTTGCCTGCTTGGTTTTACTGAAACCTTGCTACTAGACCTTCACCTACAAGCATATATATGTCCTTCAGATATTTAAAAGCAGCAAACGTCAGCTGTGACAGCAGATCTATGTCTCGTATCCAAAGTTTCAGTGGCAGCATGTGGCCCAAAAGAACTGCAGAAGTGCCTATACAATCTCTTAAGGTACAGAAAAACAAGGCTCTTGAATGGAGGAGGAGAAACAGGCTGTCAAGACTTAGCATTCCTGCAATGAAACACTAGGATACGCACATATAATATAGGTCACATCAAAAGCAGGAGAAAGTAGTGATGTGAAATAGCTGTGCAGAAATGAATGCTATAGTCAAAGAACATGTTTTGTAAATCAGGGCAATGAATATTTGATCCATAGCGACAACCCGACGCTATTTCTTTGAAGTGTGAGAAGAACAATAACGGTATTTCATGTACGAAGGTTCTGGATGTTAAATAAGCCAAAGGTAGCAAATTCCACATCGGAAGCCTGTAGCAATGCCCTGACTCAAGTAGCTGACATCAGGATCCAGACTTTGAGTCCACTGACAGCAGGAAAACGTGCACGTGCAAAATAAATCCAGAAACAGGCATACTAAGCTCAAGACATCATCTAGAGGAACTGTTCTCTGTGGGGTCCAATTAGGCTTGCAACAGGGTACAAGGCAAACTGGTACAATATTTTCTATCCTCAGGTACCATCACTACAGACTGCGTGACAGAACTTCAAATGATTAACAATAAAATATCAAGAACCATTAGGAAAATAAATAAGGCTTGTATACAATTTGAGCACAAGCGCATCTTGAAATGTATTTCAGGACATTCAGTATTTTTGGAAAATGAAGTAATATATTATTGTAAACCCTGGATGTTGTAACATATAGTAAGTACCTCACTGTACGAGCAGGCAGGGTACTAGGAGAACACTACTGTCAGCTCCACCCCCCCCCCCCCCACTGTCTACCACTGCCATTCGCATGGAACCAGGCATCTCACTCTCACTTTAAGACAGTGCTGCTCACAGCTCCTTAGTTAGCATATGGAAAGAGGAAAGCTTTCCTAAAGGAAACATCTTGAATACATGTTAACTGCTGAGAATTTAAAACAAATACCCAACAGAATTACCGGTTTTATTAAAAACAGAGAATGTGCACACAAGCAAGGAAAGAAGGGGCTAAACTTGTCCATTTCTCACTAAATCCTTTTTTTTTTTTTTTTTTTAATTCTGTACAAAGAATGAGAGATTCAGCCTGACCCACTTTGCTGCTGCCTCATCTTCCCTCCATCATGTGAATAGTTCAAGTGAAAATAATCCCTCTTCACTGGCTACATATTCTCTGTGAAGCAACACATCAGCTGAACGATGCACATCATCTCAATGAAGATATTTAACAGCCATCTTTCAAACTGACTCTTTTTTTCTGCTGCTGACTTCCAAGGTGCTATATACCAGTTGCATGATGCAGGGAAAAAGATCATAGCTAGATAGCACCATTAAGGCAGTCCTTATGTGAGGTTTTGGCTATTGAAAGGCATTCCTTCCCTTAGCAGTAACTGGAATGTAAAAGCAATCCTCCTCCTCTGAAAATTTTCCTTTTATTGGGATATTTGTTTCAAATTCATCTAAAAATGACTAAAATCGACCAACAAATCTAAAATAACTAAACTACCCTTTACAAATACAATCTGGCTATGGTCAAACATTTGGTATTTTTATTTGCAGAAGATCAAAAGGCCAGTCAAAGTAAAGCACATTTTCAAAGGCCTTTGGTGAAAGCCCAATTTATTAAAACTCATCACTGACAACATTAATATATTCCTTTCTGTGAGGTCCAGTTCTGCATTCCCCATAGAAAGTACATCAACCTTCTAAATAAGCAACCCATATAGGCTTGCTTCCAGCTGCTTATAAGCAGATGATACTGAAAATACTTCAAACCTGGAGGCTGGAACCAGCTGCTGCCTTTAAAAACCGCATTTGTTTCATCCCAACATCCTTTCAATCTGATAAAAATAAATATTCTCACAATTTGAAAAAGTCTTCTCCTTTTCTGAGTCACAGAAAAAGAATTAACCTTTCATTTGCAGGAAAGCATTCTGCAGCCTTAGAGACTTAGACAGTAATAAGAAAAATTCAAAACACACTAACAAAATTAATGCAGATTAAATGTGAAGCTAAAAAAAACAATTAGCATGTCTTTGGTATTTCAAAAAATCTCATTGAAATAGGAGTTGGTGAGAACTTGTCTTGAAAGTATTGAACTTGTATTGAAAGAAAGAAGAAGAAAGAAAAAACCGCTACCCTCCAAAACCACTGCCTTGCTTCAGATTTACAAAACAGTAAACTTCTTTGTAAGGTAAATCCATCCATCTTCTCTATCCCCATGTAAGATTTTAAGAGAGACCATATATGGAACATTTCATGTATTCTGACCACCATACGTGTTCACTTCTACGCCAGAAGTCACTTGGATATCACAGGGGAGGGTGGGAATACACACAAATCATCATTTATTAAGAGTAAAAGCACACAGGAAAAGAAGTGACAATGGCTCCTCCTGAAAATGGTACAGGGGACCAGTTCTCCACAGCTTTGATATCCTTGGATATTCTCCCTTCCACTCACAGATAAGTAGCAGGACTGTAACAGCCAGCACTTGTCTACTTGGAAGAATATTAAAAAAAACAAAAAAAAGGAAGAAAAAAAAGCAGCATTCAGTGTGGTTTTAGCTGCTTTTCGCATGATTTGATCTCTGGCAAGAAGCCTAACAGCAGCTGCCACAGTGTGTCAGCTCCCCAAAGACCTGAAGTGATCTATGGGATCGTGGTTTGGGAATCTTCAGACCAGGTCACTGGGAAAAGCCATTAATAACGGAGCTAGGAACCCCAGTCAGCGATGGCACACAGCTTTAAGCAAAAACAGCCTTTCTAATTAAAGCTATGTTTGCACTCCAGTTAAACACGGACACCGAATGAGTCTCACACAAGAGGATCCTGAAGAAAAACAGGCCCTAAACACTGATTTTTGGTTTTTTATTATTTGAATACAGCATGACTCAGTTTTGGGTAGGTCTCTGCCAGCAATTCCTCAGTGGCAGCCAGGCCAGGGCCCAGCGAGGAGAAGGGTGGATGGTCCCACCGCGGAAGCAGCCGGCACCTCTCCTTCCCACATCGACTCCCTCGGCCCCTGAGAACGGCTCGGGCTGGCCTGCCTTTATGCTAGCTCATGCTCAAATCGGCATGAAATCACCACTGAAAAGGCTGCTCGGCACTGGGGGAGGCTCAGCCGCCTCTTCCCCCATCCCCCAGGCCGACGCCTCTGCCCTCTCTATATTCTTCAGCGCACAGAGCCATGCTGCAAGGATGAAGCCTTCTAGATTAATAATGAGAGCAGGGCAATGATCTCCCTGGGCTGGATCCATTTTATGTGAACTATGAGAACTTGGATTTCTTTCAGTGACGGAAAGAAATGAGAAGGCAAGGAGTAAGAGGAGGTTTTCCACAGAGGCGTTTCCATCTCCAAGGAAAGCAGAAGGGAGAAGATGCACACAAGGACGTTCCTGATGCGTGGCGTGGGCCACATTTCTAAACTCTCCTCAACGTTTTTGCATTTCCAACTGTGTGCACTTGATAGCATTGCTCTTAGTGATTTTACATACTGCTTTTATTGTGCTCTTTTATCATCCTTCGGTAAGTCTACGTGCTTGGCACAGAACAAACATCTTCACCGAGGAAATGCACACTCAGGTTTAAATGATAAAGTGATAAAAAAAAAAAAATGGACACTTAGGAAAAAGTGGGCACAGTTTACGGTCACGGTTTTATTCACAAGCCACTACTCCCCAGACTCCTGTTTCCAATGGTGTCGATGTATTAAGGCTCAGTCCTAAAATTATTGTGTTAAAATAAATATGAGATACTGGCTTTCCTGAAAAATAATGCATTTATTTAAGGCATGGATAAGCATTTTCTCCTGTGGACAGAGGGAGGTACTTGCTACTAAAGGACAAAAATAATCCCATAGCACTTCTCTCTTCCATGATACCACTTCTCTATTCTCTCCAGCTGCTTCAGCCCAGGAGTTGGCAAGAGCATTCCCTAATTCTCAGGCAGGCTACTGACTTGGAATGCAAAAGCCTGACGGAAAAATGTTTCAGAGACCCCTGTAACCCACTGTACACCAGACACACCAGAGGTCTAGCTTAACCTGGAGCTGCTTTTAATACCAAGTGAATTCAGCCCTGCTGTAACTAGTAAGGTGAACTGATACATACGAGTTGGAAAAGGAAAGAATTTCACTGCATAATTACATCTACATGAGATAAATTCTGCCCTTTTCCCTTTAAGACACTACAATATGTTGCTGCTTTCACCTTGTTTGATAAACATTGCCCAAAAAAGTATCTGAGCTTTTTTTTTCCTCCTATTACTGATGAGTTTATTTTTATAAACAAGACATGAGATTATTCTAGCCATTGTCTTAGTGACAAAACTGGATACAAGAGCTGACTGTCGAAAATTACTGCATGTGTCACAACGTAGTGAGAAGAATCAAATAGATAAAAGTAAATGCAATGAGGACTTTAGGATCTTCTGAATGGTAAATATGGAGAACCCAAGGAAATTAGGGAGGCTGTGCTCACTTTAGCTCAAACACAGAAATATCTCTCGTGAAAAATACAAATGGTGTTCACACTCCCATTCCAAGATGGGGGGGGAGGGGGAAGGAAAGAAAAGAAGGAAAGAACAGGGGGAAGAAAAAAAAAAAAAGAAAGAAAGACTGGAGACTTGCTCAGATGAATAAACACTTCAAACAGGATGTTGAGAGGAAGTCCAGACTCTACCATGAATGAAAAGATTAATTAGGAAAGAAGACAATGTCTCAGGGGTAAGAAGCGTTGAAACTGCAAAAGGGGACAGAAGCTCAGTCAAAGGGAACCCAGCTCAGGCAACCAAAAATGAGTTTGCCACGTGTACAACTATGACTTCTGGAATTTCACTTCGCCCGCTGCCTGGCTTGGGAGCACCAGTAGCCCGGCACAGGGGCAGCACGACTGAGGCAGAGGGACCCCCTTCCCCAGCAGCTCCCAGCCCAGAATAATTCAGATTTATATCTACACAGTCTACTATTTCAACTAAAGCAATTACTCTAAATGTATTTTTCTCCCATTTGGTAAAGAAACAGGGGAGGGAAGCCCAGTTACACCGGGCTGAAGAGTTTCACACAGCGCTACGCAGTCAAGCAGACTGAAGTGCTGTAAATGACACAGACAGACTATTTTAGAAGCGAAGAGGAAAGGTGAAAGACAGCCACTGCCTAACCATTTCTATCATCACACAACGACGCTGGCTGAGCCAGTCAAGCTGAAAGCCTCAGCAGGTCACAGGCTCAGCGTGCCGGCTGCCAGGGTATTTCTGATGCTCTCAGTGGGTTCTGGCTACTCCTCCGAACAAAATATCTGCTGCATCTTCTCCCACGCGTTTCCTGCCAAGCACGAGGCCACGGGGCTCAGAGAAAGTTACTCCAGATAGATTTTTCCATAAACATAAGTCGTAACTTCTCTTCTTCATAGAGTACCATAGTACAAGGGAAACAAAAATGCACTAGTAGCCTCTTTGGAGCAATAGCTGCTTCCATTATCCTCTCTTTTATTATAGTTGCAGTACCCATAATATTTATCTCTACACTTCGCTCCCTCCATAAACAAAATTTAATAGTTTGCTAGACAAAACTAGATTTAGAAACATGCTTATTTCATCCTCCACCTATCCATCCATCCATCTAAACACATTCCATCGAAAAATTTTGCTTTACCAGGCTCTCTAAATATGTACATATAAGGGGGAGGGGGTAGAGGGAGTGTTTTGTTTGGGGGGGGATTTTTTGGATGGTTTTTTTTTTTTGTGTATGTTGGGTTTTTTTAAGGCATGTGATACCAAATCCAGCAGCAAGATGAAAAGCTTGCAGATGGAAAGGTCTTTTATTTCTTTTTTTTTTTTTTTTTGAGTTTTAAATGTTATTAAGAAAAACACGTAACTAAGAGAAATTAGAATTACTCAAACTTCATTTTAAACAGTTTTGATTCTGTGTTCTTGAGAATTAAAGTTGGGAACAGTTCCTTATTACTAACCAAGCTATTCCTGTAATCCTTATCCAGTAATACCCAACACAGAGCACAATACAAATCAGACTGCTGGCTGGCAGAAAGTAACATGGAATATCCCTTATTGCCAAAAAAAAAAGAGAGGGAATTAAAAAAAAAAAAAAATAAAAGAAAAAAAGAGAGGTTTTTTGCCAGTGGTAGTTTAGTCAAGTCAACAGGCTCCAAAGTAGAGAGATACATTTGTACATTCACTATGTGTGGCTACTCAGACTTTTCAAGGATTAAGATGGAGCTGTAGGTAAACTGCAAGACCTAAGGAAAGAGGAGAAATGCAATATTCTGATTCCAAACAATAAAACATCTCCTTTCTTTATTGTGTTCGAGTGCTTCGATGTGAATACAAAATTGAAATTGAAGTCCAATGTTGCTATGGGTGTAAGTCAACTTTCCAGGTCTGTGACCTCTGACCAAACTGCATCTCATTTTATTAATTCCAGCTTGGAATTGGTATTTTCACATTTTCCTGGAATAGTAAATTGTTAATCAGTTAATTAAAAACATCTTGAAAGACATTCAGTTACAAACTTCACTCTTTCACGGTCTAAGAGAATACCTGCCATGACAAAGGAGCACGGATAAAAACTACTGCAAAAACACACCCAAGTATCCACTGAATCAGCATGACTGGTGCTCCCAGAAACTCAAAGCCTCAGAACACACTCCACACCCTCCAGGAAATGGGCTTTGCAACAGGTCACGAAGGTCAATAGATTTATTCTCTTCCCCAAGCCTAAGAAATAAGTAAATTCAAGAACATGACACTCACAGCAAAACCATGCTGAAATGGGCTCTTGGACACCGAAACCAAATATAAACAACTTGTAGGAAGAGAGGCAGAGAAAAAGGAGGACGATTTCAGAATCTACGTTGAATGGCATTCAGAGGTAGACAGGAAAAAAAACCCAAACAAACCCAAAAAAACCACAAACACAAAAAACACACACACAAAAAACCACTACCAACCACATACACTTGTAAATAATCAGCACATTTTAAAGTAGCATCAGCTCCTGGGGAAATCATGGTAAGTAACCCCAGAGAGAGTGCATTACAGCAATATCAAATGGCTGGAGCTGACAACGGCATCAAGGCTCGGAAAGAAGCAAAATCAGCTCAGCCTCTTCTAGTAAGGACTAGAAAACCCACAGTGATAGGCCTTGTGCTACTAAAGTGCTTCACAGCACAATGCTCCAAGCAGTGCACCTGCAGATGGAAGATTCTGTGGGGTGGGAGGAGGAGAAGATGCACAACAATCAGAAGAAACAGGAAGGAAGTTGCCATTTCTCTGCCTAATTTCCTATGAGGCAGCCAGGATCATCATCATCTTAACCAAATGAACTTCAGCTACTCAATTCTGACAAGCTCCAGCCTTGCCCAGGCTGCAAGAAAGACCAAACAGCTGCAAAATCAGCTGTTCCGGTGCTAAGAAACACAGGGCAGGTGGCACAGAGTCTCACACAGCCTTGGCTCTCTGCTGAGTACCACCGGCAAATGGCAAAGATGGTTTTACCATCTGGACTTTTGTACCTCAGAAATTGCCTGCTTCCCTAAACAGGCAAAATTCGGGTCAGGAGCAGTGACAACTGTGGGAGTGCTTGCCAACAGATGAGCACAACCGTGGAGGTGGCACTGGAGCAGACTTTTCCATACAGGGCACCAGTTCTGGACCAATATTCCAAGCTTGGTGCCTCAGAGCATGGATTTGTTAATCTCTCAACTGCAAAGTTGACATCAATTTCTATATATTTCACTGGAAACCTGAGGGAAAGTTAATCATGTACTTTTAGTGTTGTTTCCTTCTACAGTTATTGATCTGGACATCCAGAATGAGTTAAGTGTTTTCTTTTTGTTTTCTCATCTTCTTGTACCTCCACAAAAAGCTCATTAGCTTTTAGTTACACAACTTCCCTAGAAAAGAGATTTGGAGAAAAAAAAATAAAAATGAATGTTTTATTAAAAGGAGTCCTACAGAAATATGGATGGAAGAACTAACAGAGGAATTCTTCTCCAGAAACTGTTAAACAATGACTTTGAGTCAGTTGAATACAACCCGAGTTCTTCTACTGCAATGAGCAATGTCCATCTGCAGTTGTGTTCTGCACTCCCCATAACTCTTTTTCTGATTTTTAGTTTTGGTGATAATGTTACTCTCAAAGTCTATGTATCAGACCTGTACTAGTCCATTAGTAGTAGGATTTAGTCATGAAACCTGTATAAAATCCAACAGAGAAGTAGATTAAAAATTTCCAAAGACTCAAGGCTATGCATTTAAATTACTGCACTAGAATTAAGAGAGATGATGATGAACAGTCACATCTAAATAATCCTCAGATATTCCAGCCACTCTAGCAAATATTTGCAGTTTCTATAAATCTCCTCTCAGCACCTGTCAAGAGTACAGCCAGCAACATGGGGAAATAAATACATTCAGCAGACACAGATTTCCAATAAATCCAGTGAATTTGGGAGCTCGCTAATTCCCCTCTCCAAGCAAGAGAGGGGGGAAAAAAAAATTTACTAAAAACCTTAATCTCCCATGTGCTGATACAGCACTTCACAGCTCCAAATCTCACTGAATTTCCCCCAGCTGCCAGCCCTGAGCTCAATGGGGAGCACAGCAGGGGAGAGAGTCTCACGGAGCGGGAACACACAGCGCTGAGGCTGAAGGAGAATGTTGAAAGACAACGGGCACTCCAGAGTGGGAAAAGGAAAAGGATGAAACGCATCAAATTATAGCAGCCATGCATTTTGGGGGGAATCCAGCTCTTTTGGTTTTCCCTTCCTATCCTTCTAACATGTTTTCCTGGGCTGCATCCTTCACTTTACTTTTTTTTCTTCCCATCTCCATTATTTACTTATTCTGCTGGTATTTTAGGCTCTACAAAACCCATGCTGTTGAAAGATAATATATTTCTTCATCCGAGCCCAGCAGTGTCAAAACTCACACAGGAGACCTGAACTGCTAGTTTAGAGCGAGCCATATTCAACAAAAATCATTAAAAGGAGACACAGATAAAGCCCTATTGGTGTTTACAACCATGTTACATTAATGCTGCAGTGTCTCCTGCACCTCTAAAGCCTGAAACCATTTGTGCCTACAAGCTGCTATATTGACACAGAGCCAGTGAGCCCAACAGGGCTGAGAACCCTGGGAGGGAAAAAATAATTTAAAAAAATTTAAAAAAATATATATATAATATTTTTTTTTAAAAACCCACACCAACACCACACAAATAAGCAAGTCTTCGTGTAACAGTTACAAATAAACCTGAAGGATGTAGATTTATTTGCTTTTCCTCAACCCCATGAAGAAAGAACAGTATTTTCTTGGTTGGATTGGACATGCTGCTTTCACCCTTTGATCTGAACCGTATCTTTGTGGCACAGAGCACAGGCATTGACCAGAGCCCGCTGCAAAAATCAGTGGGGAATGGTGGGACTGTAGAGTTAACACCTAAAGTTTCCTATCCCAGTTATTGGGGAAGCAGAGGGAAAGATCAAATTAACATGGCCTGAAAATGGCCAGTCATTTGCCTAAAAAGCAAAGGGATTACAGGATGGGCAAGTGTTGGTCCATCACCACTTGCATCCTTTGCATCGTGTTTCCTTGTTTAGCAGCCATCCCGCTACAAACAGCCTTTGCATCTGTTCAGCATCTCTGCCAAGCTGAGCTCATGCTCCTATAAAAACCCCACAACATTTCAAAAGTAAAGAGGGTTTAGCTGTTGGTTATTCACCTCCGGGACTCAGGAAAGCCTAGTTAAATTCTCTCTCCTATTTACAGGTTTTCTTGAATGCTTTGTGCAGGCCTCTTAAGCCAAGGCGCTGGAAAAACACTTTGGAAATCCCCAAAGCTCGTGCACCTTGAACAGAGCTTGGGCAGAATTTGAAGACCCAAGACATGTGTCCCATACCTCCCACCCAGCACTCACCAGGTCTGGAAGCCCACAGGCTTCCCCCAGGAACTTCCACTCAACCCAGAGCAGACAGCAGGACTGACCACAGGCATGCCCACAGACCCACTGCTGCCTGCTGCTGGGAGGAGAAAAGCCCCTTCCCTTTTTCCTCCTCCCCCCCCCAAACTGGGGGTCCCGGCCTCCTGCTCTGCCCCTCAGCCTCCACACCCCAGGCTCTCCCTGCTCTCGCGTCATCCATCTGCTCCGCAAGGCACCCAGCTCTCTGAAGAACAGGAGGAAAGCTGAGCTGATTTTCCTCCCTGGGTTTCTTTCCCCACACATCCCCCCTGGCCAGGCAGGCAGGAGAGGGCCCAAGGGGCACTGGCCAGGGGGGAAGCTGCAGGAGCGGGGAAAATGGAAACTCCTCATCAGTGGCAAGCTGTAAAACTGTTCAACATATGCTGCTGAGCCATACCTGGAAAATACGACAGCAAATATTTTTAAACAAACAAACAAACCAAAAAAACCCCATAGGAATTGTCCCACCAGCAGGGAAAAAGGCTGGGTGTGCATTGAGGGCTGCCTGGGGTTCACAGACACCATGTCAGCCTCTCAACCCCCCAGTCCTCCCCTCCCCGAGAGACATCAGGCCCACAAAAAAAAAAATATATCAGAGCAGGACTTTTTGATACAGTGCCATTTTACAGCATAGCACCCAGGATTAACTCAGCCAGAGAAACACACTCTGGTTATTCAGGTCAGGAGGCAAACAACATGGTTTCCACTATCAAACTGCTTATGGATTTTAAATGAGTGATGGTTAAATGTAAACATACAGAAACTAACCCAAGGAAAAGAACGAAGCCCTTGGGGCAAGTACATCTTCACTGCATGTCTGGGCTAAATGTAAAACTGGCACCCTTGCAGTTTTACATCCACTTCAGAATCAGCCACCGTGATGGCCAACCCACATTTGGTAGGAAACAAGTCTCACATGAAATTCTCACATTATTTTGGGCCACAGGAAGGTAAAAAAAGTTAAAGATGAAGTCATGCATTAGCTTGATATTACTCAGTGTGTTACTTGTTCCACCCGGTCGCCCGTAAGACAGCAAAGGTTAGGAGTCAGTGAACAATAGCATCCTGTTTATTTTTTTTTTTTTTTTTAAAGAAAATATACAAACATTTTTCATGTGTGTATGTGCATATCTGTAAAACACTTCAAGAGTTCAGGTTTTTCATTGACTTTTCTGTTGTGTCAAGTAGTAAGAGTACAATCACTTTGATCCCACAATTTTATTAGGATGATACAGCACTGCACACCACACTCCCCCTCCAAAAAAAAAAATAAGTTAAAAAATCATCACAAAACCAAGACCAAACCAGCTTCCAACTCTGGTTGAGACAAGTGCATATATATTAATTACAACTCCCTAGACTGAAAGCGTTCCAATGTGAATTTGGCAACAGCTCTCCCAGCGCACTTCATTCCTAAGCTTTGACAGGCCAAGCTCTGTAGGTGAGAGATTAGTTGAAATTCTACTCTCCTAATGTTCCTTCCAGCTGATAACATGGCTACACGAATGAATTCTCTCTCACGTTTATCAGATGTACTTCACTTTTAAAGCAGGAAGATATTGGGAAATAAATCAATAGGAGCATCAACTGGCTTCCTCAGGGCATTCCCAGCTGCTCTCCAGAACTTCCCATGGAGATGGCAGAAGCGTGTCATGTACATTTGATAATACATGGCAGAAAGAACACAAACTCAAAAAGCCAACCTCCTTTCACCTGCTTATGCTAAACACAGGACAAACAAAACAAGACCTCATGCAGAAGTATCCCGGCTAGAAATATTTTCACTCTTCTTAAGATGGCCAAGAAATCTTTTATTCTAGGTATACACATTTCTACACACTTATCTCACTAGTAATAGGACCTTTTTTCCTAATATTACCAACAGGCCATTACAAAAATTAAGTAAACCATATACATATTAAGATTTCTATACCATTAATTTACTGTTATTACAACTGCTGGACAGAATAGTTGGAGTCCCACGTTAATATTTCAAAATATTAGTGTTTACAAAAAAACTATTGCCACAGAGCATCCCCCAGTCCCAGATACACAGCTGAACTGAGAAAAAACATGGACAGACTTGCTAAACAGAACTGAGACTAGTTTCCTGTGCCATTCTCACTGCAAAAACCTCCCCCCTTCGTGTACCTTTGTCAGAATTCTGCCACTTTTAGAAAAATATTGAAATTAATATTCAACCATCATTTAAATAGAACCTGTCAGGACAGCACCCACTGCATCCCTAGGTAATAAGCGATACAAATTCTCATCTGGGGGTCAACATTGAGTCTTCAGTACAAAAATAGGTAGCACGGCAAAATTAAGGATGAAAGATACCAAGGAAGGAAGATAAATATATTAGTGCCATTTTACAAGTGAAGAATTAAGTCACAAAAGGTTGCAAGAAGGGATGAAAGCCTCATAAAACGCACCCTAAGTGAAATCTGAATAAGAAGCAGGGGGAAAAAAAAAAATAAATATCCATCAGAAAGTGGACAACAGCAATTTTAAAAATACAAACCTGCTGTTGTAGAGCTCTTCTTAACATATGTCATCTATCAAAACCAATTTAGTGCAACAGGGAATAATCAACCTGCTCTACCTGTAGCATCCCATGGATAAATTCTGTGCTACAGACTATAAAATAATTTAAAATTAAATTAAATTTAAAAAAATCACTAAAGGTAAGCATTACTACACTGAAATGCTACACCAAATTCAACACTATACTAAATTTCAGTGGGGGTGGAGGTCTGTCCCCCTGTGAGGCAGTCTCATTCCTTTCCTACTGCATTCTCATACAAAAATAACAGCTGAAGTAGATTTTTTTTTCTTCCATAGGGATTTCATTGTATTGCCTATAGCCACTCAGCATCACAGACTCAACAAACTAAAGCAAAGAAATATTGCAACTGAATTTTACTTAAGAATACTTGGGGTTTTTCCAAAGTACTAAGCTATTCTAGAGGTTATGCCTTTTCCCTCCTTCCACTTGTCTTTGGATTCTTCAGAGTAAAGCATATTTTAAGCCTCAGTAACATTAATGCTTTTGACCATGGTTGGGTTTTTTTGCTATTAGTCTCTATTAACTCTAGAAAAATTGTTGAAGGTTCCTTTTCTTTTCTGAAGCAGCTCTGAATGCAGCACAGCTCTCCAAGAAGATAAGCTGCTTTATTTTACTTTTTCCAGTCACCAAAAAGAATAAGGACCAAAAAAGCTGACAGGACATATCTGGGTAAGTTATGGTCACTCCCACCACACAGCACTTGGAAACACAGCAGAATCTGACCAGGGAAACACGCATCATAACTTGACTTAATAGCATTAAACCACTCCTTACAAAAAGGGAGGCAGAGACACGGCTCAGTGGTAACACTTCATACAGGAAGCTGCACAATCTCACCACAGTCAACACAGGTATCTAAACACTGCACATTAATATGCAAGGAGACTCCATTTATTATATAATATGTCCCTTTGCCTTAAGGATTCAAAGTTTTGCTTAAAAATAAACGCAGAGTAATGACTCCTGGTGAACTTTCCCTCCTTTGTAGCCAGTTGATTTCCTCCTCCTGGTGAAAGTCTGTTGAATGCCTGTGTGCCACACATCCTGCTTCAGGCTATCACTGAAAGGAAAACTGTGGTTCCTTTCTTCCTATTACAGAGTTAAAAACCAGGAAATACATCCGTTATGAATTATTTTCTTTTTTTTTTTTTCCTTTTTATTTTTTTTAAGAGTAAAACAAATGTTAAAGACATTGGCAGTACACCGGAAGAAAATTCCCAAGGCTATAATCATACACGAGGAAAAGAAACATTTTTAAAATACAGTAACAGATACAATGCCTCCACATTTATCAGGAAACAGTGCTCCAAGTAACGCCGCAAACAAGTGAACAGCATTCAAAAAAAATAAATAATTCAGTACGTGGAGAAAGGGGGCACCAGGAAAATGCACTTCCAATTACGTTTTTTTGTTGCACACTGCATGCAGGCAAAGAATAGCTGGAGTCCCAAGGGAGACTTGACCCCATTCTTCCTCTGCCATCCTTCTCTTGGGGACAGGCAGAGTTCCTCATTATCACAAGATCCTACAAAAGGTCTTCAAAGGTCTTGCAATTTAAAAATAGCTTTTTAAAACTATCTTGAAGACAGAGCGCCTTAGCTATAGCCTGGTACGTGCAACTTCATAGCTACTCACACGAAAAAATAGCAGCAGCTCTTCACGAGCCCATTGAGAAAAACCGGAACAATTTGGAATTTCGGGCCCGTGGGGTCAGCACAGGAAGCTTGGCAAGAGAAGGCAGAGCTGTGATTCACCCTTCAGCTTCTCACACCCCGATACAGAGCCTCTCCCTGGAAAGGGTCCCGAAGCATTTTACAAGCAAACTATCACTACAAACCCCATTCATCACTGATACGTAGCCTTTTGCAGCAAGAGTTGGAAGCCTCTCAAGAACACGGGGGAACAGCTCAGAGAAGTTCAGGACAAGAAGTGAGATGATTACAGCATCACTCTGAAGAAATGGTCTTGTCTAAATTGCATTCAACCATGTCACTCTTCCCACAGATGTCAAACACCTTCAAGTCACCCATTATTATTATTATACCCCATCCAGAGACTCTCAAATTGTTCAAAGGCTTTGTCTGCTTCCTCCTCATCATTAGGTGACCTACAAGAAACTCCCATTATGATGTCCCCTTTACTCACCTCTCCCAGATTATGACCCACAAGTACTCTACTTGCCTGCCATCTCCCCCACAAAAGAGCTCCATACATTCAAACTGCTCCTTCACTTAGAGAAAAACTCCCTCAATCCTCCTCACCTTCCCTTCCTATCTGTCCTGAAGAACCTGCACCTGACCACCACAGCAGCGCAGTCCTGCTCGTGTTCCATCACGTTTCAGTTACTCCAGCAGAGTCACAGCCATTACCACAGACAAGGCTCTAGCTCCTGCTTGTTTCCCAGGCTGCACATGCTCCTCTATGCACACTGAAAGTGATACTTTCCTTTCTTACATGAACACTGTCCCTATGGGGCTGGCCAGGTTGTTGGACAATCTGATTTTGCCCCATGTTGTCAGGTGGGAATACAATACTAACTGACCACAAGAGCCCTACAGACAAGGCAATGAACACTGTCTGCCCCAGAGAGCTGTCAAAACAGACAAGGAAGGGGAGAAGCATGATCCCGTCTGCTCCGTAAGGGAACAAAGAAGCATGGGAGATTGAGACAAACAGGGAGTTGATAGCAGTGAAACCAGATCTCCCACACCAGCCTGGTGCCTTAACCACAGAAGTCTCCTGACATAACTGTCTAGCAATTTGTGACCCCACACGATGTTTTTAAGATGGCCGAGGAACATTTACAATCCCACTTTCTAAATGAGCTTTGCTCTACCTGCTTTTGGCCCCCTCTGGTCACCCCCTTTAACAGTCAGCCCATATCTGCCCGTGGTCTTTGTTTGGTGACAAAGAAGTGGCAGAGTGGCCGTGTTGCACTTGATATACTTCAGGTCTCCAGCTTCTGCCCTGCGAAACACCCCATGCAGGGGACACTCCTACCAATCAAGGTATGGTGAGAGGTGTTCTGGTGTGGGACACCCACAGCACTTACGGAAGATGAGCTACCAACCTCCAGGGGTGGTGACTCCACCACTGCCCTGGGCAGCCTGTTCCAGGGCTTTACAACCCTTTTGGTGAAGAATTTTTTCCTAATATTCACCCTAAACCTCCCCTGGTGCAACTTGAGGCCATTTTCTCTCCTCCTATTGCTTGTTACTTAGGAGAAAAGACTGACCCCCACCTTGCTACAACCTCCTCTCAGGTAGGTGTAGAGAGCAAGGTGGTCTCCCCTGAGCGTCCTTTTCTCCAAGCTCAACCCCAATTCCCTTAGCTGCTCCTCAGACTTGTTCTCTAGACCCTTCACCAGCTTGGTTGCCCTTTGTTGGACATGTGCCTGCACCTCAACATCCTTCTTGGAATGAGGGGCCCAAAACTGAATGCAGTATTCAAGCTTCAGCCTCACCAGTGCTGAGTACAGGGGGACAATCACATCCTTAGTCCTCCTGGCCACACTGTTTCTAATACAGGCCAGGATGTCGTTGGCCTTCCTGGCTACCTGGGCACACTGCTGGCTCCTAACCAACACCCCCAAGTCCTTTTCTTTCCAGTCACCCCTCCCCAAGTCTATAGTGTTGCAGGGGGTGACCCAGTGCAGGACCTGGCACTTGTTGAACCTCATCCCACTTGCCTCAGTCCATTGATCCAGGCTGTCCAGATCCCTCTGCAGAGCCTCCTACCCTCAAGCAGATCAACACACCTTCCTAACTTGGTGTCATCTGCCAACTTACTGAGGGTGCTCTCGCTCCCCTTGTCCAGATCCTTGATAAAGATATTAAAGAGAACAGGCCCCAAAGCCTGTCTAAAACTCTAAAAGCCTCAAGCAAACGAAATGTTGTCTTTCTTAGCTGGTTTACGTTTACACCAGAAACATTAACACACATAAGCTGATTCCAGGACTGTGATTAAATTTGATCAGCAGGGCCATATCCATGGCTTTTTATTTTAAGGAAAAAGAAAAAAAAAATAAAAAATCAGGCTCCCTGCTACTATAAAGGATGACAAAGATTTTATCAAGTTTTAAGAGTTCCTGAGAAAGTGTCACTTGCAGAGCACTGTGGCTGACACTTCCAAATCTATGCCAGTTAGAAATAAGGGCCTCTGGTGCTTTAATTTACATGACAGCTTGGAGATACAGCTACATCAACCGATCCATGCTTTTTGTTCCATGAATTTTTCACTTCCGTGGTCTTGAGCACTCACCCATTCCCACCCCAATTAGCTACATCAAATGGAGACCAAAAAAACCAAACCACACTCACACACCACAACCTCCTACGAGCTACTTTGGGAAAGACTAAAGGATCACAGAACAGCTGTCAACCATCCCACATAGCAGAATGAATCGGGTGGAGAGAAAGAGAAAAGTGAAAGAAAAAAAGAGAGAGAAAAAGGAAAAGAAAAGAAAGAGAGAAAAAGGAAAAGAAAAAAAAGAGAGAAAAAGGAAAAGAAAAAAAGAGAGAAAAAGGAAACAGACAAGCTGAAGTTGAAGGGTTAAATTAATGTTTGCTAAGCAGATACTGATGAAAGTAAGAGGTGTTTCCAGAGACTCAGCATCCCAGAATGGAAGAAAAAAGAAAGAAAAAGAGAGGAAGAGAGGAGAAATTTATTTTTTTTTATTAAAGACAGAAAAAAGAAAAAAAACACACACAAAAAAAACAACAAATAAACCATGCACACAACTTATCAAACCCCACCAGTTGCTGCTTTGCTGAAGAAGGGCAGAGGGAAGGAGGAGTCTTTGATAGTCTACTCCACCTTCAGATTTCTGGATGCTGTTGTACAGCTGCTGGATGTCACATCTGAGAGCAATATACTGACACCCACCCAGCTTGATCTTCCCTTGTTAGCGAGCACACCCAACCCATCACAGAAGCATCAACATAACGAGAGATCCGTG
Source organism: Actenoides lindsayi (assembly GCA_025331215.1). Classification (NCBI taxonomy): domain Eukaryota; kingdom Metazoa; phylum Chordata; class Aves; order Coraciiformes; family Alcedinidae; genus Actenoides; species Actenoides lindsayi. The sequence goes on from WTSP01013092.1 coordinate 52,646, forward strand.
TCCACGTGGAAAGAAGCTGGCACAAGAGCAGTCACACTGATAAGAACAGAGGAAACATTTGGAGAACCAAGCCCGAAAAATCAACCTCCCTCCTCTCTAAGCCACATGTACCGCATTCATCACACCAGTATGAAACCTTGAATCTTATTTGATTAGGGATCCTGGCAACACTAATGATGTCCTGGCAACGATGATCAGTTTCTCCTGTGTCCAGCTTGCCAGGAAATGAGGAGTCACTGGGGTTGCTATTGTGTGGGACAGAGTGAAAGCAGCAGAAGCTCCAGCTTACACGTGAATACTCACCTAGTAGGAAGCCCCACAAAAAGCATGTCACTAAATGCAGTATACATGCCACTGGCTCCCAGACTAGCTCAAGGATTCTGTCTTAGCCTTCAGGGATTTCCAGAGGCTTGGCTCAAAGTACATCAAAAATCTCCCTCCATTTCACATAAGTACTCCTGGGAAAAAGCAGCTATCACCACTGAAGGTAACGATAGCCAACAAATGAGAACTTCATGCTCTCCACAGCAACATTGAAAAAGAGAAACAAAATCTGGACTGGAAAACACAAGCTTTGCAATGGTGTGTCCTTGGAGCCTCTTATCTACTGCCACATGTGATCTTATCAGATCACAGAATCACAGAATGTTTGAGGCTGGAGGGGACCTCGAAAGATCATTGAGTCCAACCCCCCTGCCAGAGCAGGATCACCTAGAGCAGGTCACACAGGAACACATCCAGGTGGGTTTGGAATGTCTCCAGAGAAGGAGACTCCACAACCTCCCTGGGCAGCCT